>QNQO01002536.1:0-108749 GCA_003290165.1 Berberis thunbergii | reverse complement strand
AAAGAAGATCAGAGAAGATCAAAGAAGATCAGATCAAAGAATATCAAAGAAGATCACAGAATATCAAATAAGATCAGATCAGATCAAAGAAGATCAGATCAGATCAAAGAGGTTAGCGACGGCCTACTTGCCGTCACTAATTGGTTTAAAAAAACACTAAAGAGGTTAGCGACGGCAAACTAGCCGTCGCTAATTAGTTTTAAAAAAACACTAACGAGGTTAGCGACGGCAAGTAGGCCATCGCTAATTGGTTTTTTTTTTTAAAAAAACAGTAAAGAGGTTAGCGACGGCATAATTGGTTTAAAAAAAATATTAAAGAGGTTAGCGACGACAAGTAGGCCGTCGCTAATTGGTTTTAAAAAAAACAGTAAAGAGGTTAGCGACGGCCTAATTGCCTTCGCTAATTGGTTTAAAAAAACACTAAAGTGGTTAGCGACGACAATTAGGTCGTCGCTAATTGGTTTTAAAAAACATTAAAGAGGTTAGCGACGGCAAGTAGGCCGTCGCTAATTGGTTTAAAAAAATAGTAAAGAGGTTAGCGACGGCATAGTCGTCGCTAATTGGTTTAAAAAAAACACTAAAGAGGTTAGCGACGGCATATTTGCCGTCGCTAATTGGTTTAAAAAAACATTAAAGAGGTTAGCGACAACAATTATGCCGTCGCTAATTGGTTTAAAAAACAATAAAGAGGTTAGCACTGGCCGTCGCTAATTGGTTTAAAAAAAACAGTAAAGAGGTTAGCGACGGCCTAATTGCCGTTGCTAATTGGTTTAAAAAAAACACTAAAGATGTTAGCGACGACAATTAGGCCATCGCTAATTGGTTTAAAAAAAACATTAAAGAGGTTAGCGACGGCAAGTAGGCCATCGCTAATTGGTTTAAAAAAAACAGTAAAGAGGTTAGCGACGGCCTATGTGCCATCGCTAATTGGTTTTTTTTTTTTAAAAAAAACAGTAAAGAGGTTAGCGATGCCGTCGCTAATTGGTTTTTAAAAAAAATATCACCGATCCGTGTGAAATCTCATCTCAACCGTTAATAACACCCAAAAAATTAGCTCAATCCAACGCACTAAACTAAACTACGTCATCGATCCGTGTGAAACTAACACAACCAATCCCCTTCAATTACCTTTCTCTATATAAATTTCAATTTTTCTACAAACCAACTTAAACAAAAATTTTCTCTCAAATTTTTTTTTTCTCTCATCTTCTAGAGAAGAAACCCACTGAGGAGAAGTCCGCCGGTTCCTCGACACCGATCCCGGTCGCCTCCCTCGACATCGATCCCGTCCGCCTCTCTCTCCCCTCTTCATCCGCCGCCTCTCTATTGGAGATCTGAGATCTCTCATCTCGGAGATCTGAGACCTGAGATCTCTGATATCTCGAATCTCGGAGATCTGAGACCTGAGATCTCGGAGATCTTGGAGATCTGAGATCTCTGATATCGCTCTAATCTAGGAGATCTGAGATCTCTGATATCTCTAATCTAGGAGATCTGAGATCTCTGACCTCGGAGAATTTCAAAGATCTGAGTTCTCGAGATCTGAAATCTCAGATCTCGGAGAGATCTCCGATATTTTTTTAAATATATATATATATATTTTAAAAATCTCAGACATCTCGGAGAAATCTCAGATCTCGGAGAGATCGAAAAAAAAACCAAAACCATTTAGCGACGGCAACTTTGCCGTCGCTAATATAAAAATAATGTAATATTTTTTTAAAACCATTTAGCCATGGCAAAATGCCCGTCGCTAAAATAAAAAATAATGTTAAATTAAAAAAAAAATCAATTAGCCACTGCTAAAATGCCGTTGCTAATATAAAAATAATATTAATTTTTTTTAAAAAAAATCAGTTAGCTACGGCTAAAATGTTGTCGTTAATATAAAAATAATGTTAAATTTTTTTTTAAAATATGTTAGCCACGGCCAAAATGTCGTCACTAATATAAAAATAATGTTAAATTTTTTAAAAAAAATTGTTAGCCATAGCCAAATTGCCGTCGCTAATATAAAAAAATATTAAATTAAAAAAAAATCAGTTAGCCACGGATGTTTACACTTTAGCGACAGTTTTATCCCGTGGCTAATTAGCCACGGCTATTTTGCCGTCGCTGAATCAAATAGCGACGATAAATGTGGCTACGGGATAGCGACGGTTGTTGTGCCGTCGCTGATGCCTTTTAGCTACGGTTTTAGCTCAATCAGCGACGGTTTTTAGCCGTTGCTGATTTCAATTTTTTTTGTAGTGAATGTAGCTCCAAATCAGCTGCCGAACACTGTGACCTGGCCGAAAAGGCAGCTCTAAATGATCAGATTTCCACCTCCATAGTTCTCCAAAATAAATTCTCGAAACCACGCAACGCAACATCTTAAAATCTTTAGGATCTCCTAATATATCTCGTGTGCCTCTTGTCAAGCAACAAAAGAGACTTAGGCTTATTCGAAAATGAAACTCAATCATAATTTTTTGTTTTCTTCCTTTCTTATGAAAGGCTTGCCAAGGAATCTGCAACCGCATTAGCTTCTCAAAATATGTGCATACAGTGACACACTAAAAGATTGCTAATCTCCCAAATCTCTTCCCACCAGTTAATAAGGAACCATGGAATCTTAAATTCTCAAAAAAACCATTGTTTTACCAACATCGAATCTATTTGTATCATCCAATTACAAAAACCGTTCCGTTTACACATAGTCAAACCCTCCAACAAAGCTTTCATTTCGGCCACATTGTTTGACCCATGCCCAAAATAAATTTGTCTTGCATAAACAAACTCTCCCAAGTCATTCCTAATAACAACACCCTCGTTGCCTAAATCTTCCCCGTTATTTCATTTTCCACCGACGAGCCATCTACATTTATCACATACCTACTCCGAGGATGAGGTATCCAATAGACTATCCGAAGTGTTTGCCTTTACACCCCCTTTGCTTGCATACCCAACCATTGTAATAAGAGATGATTCTCCTCCACCTTTTTCGAGATAAACAACTTGGCAACGCATCTAAACCAATGGTACGTTTTCACAATCACATAATTAGCCGACACATTCCTTCCTTCATACAGTTTTTTATTTCTTTGCAATAATAATTCTCATAGAATAAAGAGGGGAGTAAATTGAAATAAAATACCTGAAAGAGTCGTTTCCTTTGCCTGCATGAACCAACTCCTTAGCACGGTCCCTACCTCCACTGGTTTTTGAACATGAACATCAAACACCACTTCGAAATGCGCCCACACTTTATATGCCACCCCCCTCCATGAACAAATGTTTCATGCACTACAACACAAATGGTTATAGATAGCACATGACAATAGCGTTTTTTTTTAAAGTGCTATGAAAGGGATTTTGCACAATTGTGAAATGCTATCAAATGTGGGCGGGAGTAATTCGCTGGGGGCCCCAAACTGCCCGCTCGATCCAAACCAAAAAAAAAAAACAAAACAGAACAGAGAAAGAAGGAAGGAAGCAGAAGCCAAGTCTCATCTCCCTCTCCCTCTCCCTCTCCGACTGCTCTCATCTCCCTCACCGTTTTGCTTTCCCTCTCCGATTGATCACCCTGTGCTGTCAACGCCCAACCTGTTTCGCTGTGTGCTCCCTCTCCAACGTGCTCTACTTCTCGCCGTGATCTCCTTCTCCGTTTCAGGTCTCTCATTCTCGACACACTCCTTTTCCATTTTAGGTCTCTTATTTCCACGGACGACATCGTCAGGGCATCTCGCCTTCTCGACAACGAAGTTCGAATACTAAAGGTGAGACCTTTTTCGCGATTTCTAAGGTTTTGGTTCAACTTTTACTCGAATCGTAAGTCGGTATTGATTTCTTTGTTGAAATTTGCAGGAGGAATTGCAAAGAACAAATCTTGAACTAGAATCGTATAAAGAGAAGATCAAGGAGAATCAGGAGAAGATTAAGCTCAACAAGCAACTTCCTTACTTGGTTGGGAACATAGTTGAGGTTATTTTTCTATTCATCCTATTTGATTTGTGAACTAATTTTGACCTAATTCGGTAAATAGGGAAGAAATTTTGTAAAAAAATTGATCTTGAAAATCGCGAATCTGAAAAGAGTTCGTTCACATCACAAACCCTAGAAACTATAGCTAAAGCAAGTTTAATTTTCATTTTATCATTCATGCAGATTAGTTGTATGACTTGAGTTTCTACATTAGTGAAATTGAAATTTGGTATGGGGCATTGTTAGTGTAATTGCACTAGTACGTATGTATACTTCCCTGTCTTAGCTGATTAATTAGGGCCAACCAAGATTGATTTCTAGCACCTCTAGAATCCCGACACTTGAAAACCATCCCTTGGAAGCCGGCAACTATGTTGAACATGAAGCTTAGGAACCCACCTTTTGAAGTCGTAATAACTCCATGGAGTTAAATTTTACCTATATGCCTATCTGGAAATTTCGCTTGCACTATCAGCAACTTCATTTGCTTTATACTTGTATGCCTTGTATGTTTATTTTATTATGTTCATGTGAGATACCTTGTAGATTTTGGAAATGAATCCTGAAGATGAGGCTGAAGAGGATGGTGCTAATATTGATCTAGACTCGCAAAGGAAGGGAAATGTGTCGTCCTAAAAACATCCATGCGCCAAGTAAGTCTGCTAGTTTTGTTGTCAAATTATTGTACATTTTTTTTGCACTAATGTACTTTTGTATATTGTTTTGAGCAAACAACAATCTGTTCATGTTACCAAAGTATTCAGTCATTCACTACTACAAATATAGGCTTGCATAGCGCTTAAAAATAGGCTTAGATTATTCTTTTTAGCGCTATCTAAGCTATGGTAGCTTAGATAGCGCTCAAAAAAGCGCTATGCAAGGCGCGTACTTGAATAGCGCTTCGCTTAGATAGCGCTTAATAAAGCGCTATCTAAGCGTTGATTTTTTTTTTTAATTAACTTCAATAGCGCTTTCTAAAGCGCTATGTAAGCGCTAAATTTTTTTTTTAAATTAGCTTGAATAGCGCTTTGATGAGCGCTATTTAATTTTGTTGATTTTTTTTTAATTAGCTTCATTTCGGTGAATTTTTTTATTAACTACCACAGCGCTTTTTTATTTAAATAAATTTTTAAAATTAGATTTATTTATCTGCTAAGATAGCGCGTAAATACCAATACTGATTTTCTGGGCTAAATATAATATTTAATATAATAATGACAACGTTCAATCAATCAATAAAGACACAACATGATAACTAACTGTTTCTCATTCATTCAAAATATAATTTAAGCATTCATACAAAATTGTTAATATGCTATCATTCTCTCTCAGAACTACCCACATGTCTAACCTAATTAATTATTCTGCAATCCCTTGTAGGTCTTCCTGGAAGTTTGGCCCTCAATATGGATCCATCAGGAAGTACCAGCTTCTTCAATAAGTTGAAGTCATGGTGCCAAAGATAAGAATCGACACATCTGCAAACCTCTGTGAAGGCCCTGGAATCGACAGGAAAAGTTCCCCTCTCCTGAATAAAGTTAAAGGAGCAGTGCTGTGAGTGCTTGATCATCTACTTCATAAACAACCAGGGTGAAATTAAAATGAAAAGTATAACCAAAACCTCCAGCAATGGCATGTGAACAATAGAAGCTTACCTGTAAATGGAGTGATGTACAACAACAACCACGAGCAAGATCAAGCAGTAAAGAAGGAATACAATATTGTTGTATTTCTTTGCCAATTGCTCTGGAGTGAAAACTACAAACAACCAAAAACATACATGAAATTTTACCTAACAAAGAAAACCCCTAGATAATGCACAAGAGGGGAAGGGGTAGCCAAACCAAGTGGATTCATAAACAAAAGAAATATGATTAGATCAACAATTCAATCTATGGCACCCTTGAGGAGAAAAACACAGTGTACTGATCGGATGGTAGAGAACTTGAGATAATCCAATCTGGTTAATTTCCATAAAGAAAGCTCTAGGTAGGACCACCAAAAGGTAGGTCCAATAATGTTTCTACCGACATGTGTCATCAGGATGCCAACGCACCTGGGTGTCGTTTGCTGGTAACGCAATAAATGTAACAATCAATTGGAGGCATCAGATAACAAGTACTCATTGACATCAACACTAAATACACCAATGAAATCAACACATTTTAGTTCTCAGTGGTAAGTATGTACCAGGTGACTGGTGGTTCCCAAAAGCAACCAGGAAGACATTGCCAAGAACAATAAAAGTTGTGGCAACCAGTACCCTGCCAAATGACCAAGGAAAGCATATAAAAGTCTAAAAAAAGCACGACAGACAATATTGAAAAACAAGCTGCACCAGATTCATGTTAACGTACTTCACTGTCACCATTTTGTTCAAAACAAAATACGCAAATGCAATATTAGATACAAATTGAACAGATCCCAAAGCTGCAAGAAGAGACTGCCAATTGTTAAAAGAACATATTTTGTTAGTAGTCATAAACAAACTCAGATGTTGAGATATCATCTCCACATCTTAGTCACAGTACCACACTTAAATAAACTAATAAGTTAGTCAAGTATAATCCAAACATACCTGAGCAGCATATCCGAAAGAAATGAAGTTGAGACAATTCCCAAGAGTGAAGAATACAATACCTACATATAAAGATTTTGTTAAACAATAAAATTCTCAAATGGCCCACCCCAACCTCAAATGAGCTGCATATAAACAACCAAGACTGTTTGATTAGTTTCGTGTAAAAATTCTTCATGGAAAATTTGTGGAGGTGCAAGCCAGCTGAGTAGAAAAATGCTCAAATTTGAGGAGAACTTCCCAACATGCTCAAATGGACCAAGCAGCTAGGAAAAGCTAATTTTCCCCCATAAATTTACTTTCCATGGACAACAATGCAACCAAACACAGCCTAGCAACTCTATATCACAATGTATTATGACAATGTGCTCAAACTTACCAACTCTCCATGTCTGAAAGTGTGTTATTGGTTTCAAGATAAGCTTTAAAAATAGATGCAAGTTGATTCTGAACAAAGCCTACCTTTAATTGACGAATCTGGTCACTAAGACCATTAACATCATCTTCTGTAATTTCATTTATAACTGGTTTATTTTGTAAGGATTTTGCTTGCAACCCAAACCTCAGGGTGCTGAGAGTTTCACCTTTGCATCTGTATTCAACAAGGCAATTGATGCATTTAGGCAAGTATAATAAGCAGAAGTATAATTCATATTACAGTTTTCAACACATATGCTAGACACATTTACTAGGTTAAAACCATAAGTTTCAGTAGTCCACACAAGAGTGCTGCTGTATTGAATTATTTGCAAAAGTAAACATTAAATAGAACTTAATAAAAAAAAACAGAGTTTAAGTATTGGATTACTTGTCATGAGGAGAAATAGCACAAATGACTGTGAGTTTCGCATTGCCACCAAGTGATTCCTGGAGCAGGTGAGTCAAGCAGGAACTTTTGTATGGCACATTTGGAGATATTTCAGTTTGAGCACCTGTTTCAGCAAGAATATGCACCAAGTTCCTGCAATAATCCATCCAAAGAGAATATTGCAATGAGAAATGAAGAGCTGAGTTCAGTCATGATATTGGTTTTCTATTACATAATTAATGTCCCTACATCACTTTGTTTTGTGAGAAAAGATGCAACTGATGTGCTTTCTCAAGAATAGCTATTACAATTACGTGGTGAATAGATAGAAACAATTATTGACCTTTTTCTTCAGACACTACAATTGAAGAAAAGTTAATTGTTCTACTAAATGTATCTAATATGATCACATTCATGCTCAATATGAGTTTACCACGAAAACAGACAAACAGTGGTCTGAAATCTTACCCAAGCTGTGCTAGAGATTTCTTTACGTTTTTACCCTCTTTTACACTCTGCCTTCCTGCATCATCATCTGGCTTATTTCGCTCTGATCCAGCAAGATCAACAAAGTTGATTCTACTGCTTCTTGAACTACTAAAGCCTTTTGACGAGGTACCCTGTAAAAAATTTTGGAGCAATAGAAATACAAAGTTGAATTAGAAACAACAAGAAGCAATATGGACTACAGGCCCCAAACGACCAACACAGGCACAGTGAAATATGAAATCACTTCATAAACCAAGCTACCCTATAAGTGAAATCAGAATAAGCGGTTCTTGTGAGTAACAACTGAAAAGAAACTTATAGTGGTATACCTTGCACCAGGATTCAATTACACAAGTGAAGACGGTATGAGAACGAGAGCTCTTGGAGTTAATACTCATTGCCCCAACCTTTCTATTTGAAAGCCCCTACATTATGAAAGTTAAATTTGATTCAACCACAGTACCACACTGAAACCACAGAAAGACCTTGTAGGAAAGACATATTTTGCACAACATATTTAAAATGATCTTTTAGACATGAGGATCAAACAATATACACCAATACCAATGTCATATTTACACTATAATCAGAAAAATATAGACCAATTCTTACTTACCTTGATTAGAATTTGTGTTACATCGTCGTAGCTACTAACACATTCTTCACTCAGATTTTCAACATAAAAACCATTCTTGGAATCATCTCTTATCTGGAGAAAGTGAAAAATGCCCTTTAGTTACACTAAACATAGAAAGCCCAGACCAAATGAGTCTGATTTAATGAAGAGTAGACATAGAAATATCTCTACCTCAAGGTTTCGTTGAGTGGGATCGAGCAAATCACCAATTTTCTCATTATATATCTCTAGGAAAGAACATCTACACTGATAATTCATCTATTTCTCTTCCGAGTTCTCTTTCTCCTAACAACCAATCATAACAACAAATCAGTACACATTTCAAAATTCAATGTTTTCTCTAGCAAATAAAATGTATAAAACAAACCCTACCTTCTGAAACTCAAAAAATAACATCTGGAAGATGCGTGGAACAACGCCTTGATTTCATAAAAATAAACCAAAACAATCAAACCCCATGTAAACATAAACATGATTCAATTTCGTTTTAGAAAATCAAAAAATTAGGGCACAAAAGGCAAATCAAAACCAAACTAATGAAAACCCATTCAAAATCAAAGCATGCTTAACCAACCCGGTTCTAAAGATATAAACTTGAAACAAAATACCTAGATTTAAATGAGCTTCCGACTCCTCGGTTCCTCGCCTCCTCTGGTTCCTCGCCTGAGTCGCCTCCTTCCTCGGTTCCTCGCCTCCTCTGGTTCCTCGCCTCCTTCCTCGGTTCCTCGCCTCCTCGCCTCCTCTAGTTCCTCGCCTCGCCTCCTCTAGTTCCTCGCCTCGCCTCCTCGATTTGGTTCCTCGCCTCCTATCGCCTCTCTGTGTGTTTGAAAAAATGGCAAAAGCAAAACCAAAAAAATGTTGTCGAGATTAAGGTTTTATTAGGGCTTGTGATCTTAACCGTCCGATCGTATCAAGATCTGAAAAAATGAGATTTAATTTGATATATTTTTTTAATTATTAGGCTATAGGATAAAGCGCTATACTAAATGTAAGTAGCATAGCGCTTCGAAAGCGCTATGCAAGCACTTTAAAAGCGCTATGGTAGTTTTGGTAACGTTTTTTCACATAGCGTTTTTTAAAGCGCTATCTAAGACATAATTAAGATAGCGCTTAACTGAAAAAAAAATTTAAAAGCGCTATTGTAGCGTTTTTTTTGATTTTTTTTTTTAAAGACAAATAAGCGCTATCCTAGCGCCCACTTGGATAGCTCTTTAAAAAAGCGCTATCTAAGTGGCGTTACCTAAGCTAATATTTGTAGTAGTGATTGTTCATAAGTTGCCTTTGGAAAAAGTGATTATCAAACATGCCAATACATATGCTTGTGCACAAGGATTAACTTTTAACTTTTGGGGAATTGAATATGATGTTTGCTCGTCTATTATGCACTGTAAACATGTATCAAACACGTCTAACTGGCAATATTTACCTCAGATTTTAGGTACCAATCTAACTACTTCATTGATGGACCTGTTACTAGTGTTTTCATATCCCACCTCATTTTCTCACATTGGGAATCTTAAATGTTGTGATTGTTAGATGTTTATTGTATGAGGTGGCGTCCATAAAGGTGGTAGATAAGGTCCCGAAAAGGTGGAGAGTGATCAAAGCTCTTCGGAGTTCTTTTGAGAATTTGGGATAAACTTGTACCAGCGGTGAGGGAAAAAGAGTACATAGGCTTGGAGAGAGAGGATCGAGAAAGATTGCCTCAAAGAGTGAGAAAAATGATGTTCATCTTCTTCTATCCTCCTATTTATAGTGATCGAAGAGAGAGGAAGTTGGTGTGACAATTGCGAGGAACGTGATGAGAATGTGGGTTGTGGTTGTGAATCATCGTGGCTTATTTCCAATAGTGGGTGATGTGGCAAATGGCATGATCTCACATCTTCACGTTCATGTTGTGCAATCATCTCTAATGATCTCAAACCTAATGTCCAAAAGTGGTGCTTGAAATAAGTTGCATGCATGCAAGGGCATTTTGGACATTAGGTAGTTTTATTTCTTTGTTGCCATCCAAACCTAAGTCCTCTATATCCTCCTTACGTGACAAAGATCTAACCTTAAGATAGAGTATGTCTAATCATCGATTTTTGTCATCGTCATTTTATTTATCGAAAGATCTTTTGTTAAATGAAATTATCTTAACTGCATGTGCCTATATTGTGGTACCTATTTTTATTCCCACAAACAATTGTTTAACTGTTTGTAAATAATTATTGATTCTAGTTAAAAATTTGTTTGGTGAATCCCTATGATGCTATGTATTCTAGGTTAGTGAAATTGTTTCTTAATCATGATTTTTTTTGGCTAGATCTTGATGACAGACAATCTTCTTGCCTGTTGTTGGTCTTGTTGACCCAGACAAGCTAAAGCCTGATGATTTGGTTGGGGTGAACAAGGACAACTACCTAATCTTGGACACACTTCCCTCTGAGTATGATTCCCGTGTAAAGGCTATGGAGGTTGATGAAAAGCCAACTGAAGATTACAATGACATTGGAGGATTGGAGAAGCAGGTTGGTTATGCTTCATAAAATTTCCTTTCTAAGCATCCATGGTTTAGATTATGAACTGTTTTCTGTTTATTTCAATACAGATCCAAGAACTTGTTGAGGCCATTGTTCTTCCTATGACTCACAAGGAAAGGTTCCAGAAACTAGGAGTTCGCCCTCCAAAAGGAGTTCTTTTGTATGGACCTCCTGGGACTGGTAAAACATTAATGGCTCGTACGTGTGCAGCACAGACTAACGCCACTTTTCTCAAGCTAGCAGGTCCCCAACTCGTGCAGGTTTGGTTTTGACATCGATACTTTCTATAGTGCAGTTGCATTCTCTTCTTGCTGTTTTAATCTATATTACTAATTCCTAATCCTAACTATTTATATCTTTGTACATAACTTATATATAATTTTATCTATCCTTTATATTTAGAAATACTTATTTATTGATTAAGAGAATAATTTTATCTATCCTGTATATTTAGAAATTCTTACATGACTTCAGCAGTGGTCTCAAGCACCCATAACACCTAAAGAGTCGAAACAAAAGTTTCCCCAACCCCTAGGAAATGATGCGATATTGTAGCGCATCCATTCGCTCTTTGTGAAGACCTCGAGTATGCAATATTGATCTTTCAAATCATAAATATTGTTTCCTTTCCTGTATGTCTTATTCAGGAACCCTTGAATAAGCTTTTGGTTTAAGATCTATAGCAACATAAAAAATCAAATTACTTGTCAATCAAAGAGATCATTTCTATGGTGAAGACTCCATATAGTCCTTCATTCACAGTGGGTGCAGAATTTTAATTGTGTCTCCTTTTCTTGTACTTAATGTATACATTAGAAGGAGTAGCTTCTTCAGAGTTTTTTTTTTCATATGATATACATATACCCATGCTATCTTTTTCTCGTCTCCTACCTACTTTGAGAGTAAAGCCAATGCTAAAGGAATGGTAGAAATGCTTGAGTAAATTGCCTTTTTCTCGTTGGGTTTTGGGGTGTATGGTGATCCATTCTTCTCTCTTTGGCATACTTAACTTCAATTACTTTTCCCTTTAACTTAACTTTCTGCCTCGTATCAGTTAAGTGGTAAGCTAGTATCATTTGAGGAAACTGCAATGAATCTTGTAGAAAGCTCTTATGAACTTTTTTCTTTCTTTTTTTTCATTTTTATTTTGATATTGAGTGTGTTATTGATAATGGTGAATTGGTTTTCTTATTGTGTGACCTGCCTAATTATGCATGAGCATGTCTGATGTACACGTAATTATTACAAAATATATCCCTTAATTTATATATGTTAGTGCTTCAATTAATATATTTTATTCTAATTATTTCAATTTTTATGTTTTTGTAGGAATCTCCGCGCCGTGAACGATAAAATCGCATTAAGGCGACAATTTGAGAAAATGATTAATTTGTTGATTCTAGCGGTGGTACAAAAGAGTGGTTCACACATCTAAGCCTAACCCGAATAAGCATGGTCCACTTACTTTAACCAAGCCCAAGCCCAAGCCCAGAAAGCTAGAATCCTAAGCCTAGCCTAACAAGGAAATAGGGGAACCCTATTTAGGTTTCTCTCTTGCCTTCTCTTTGAGAGACTCCTCTCTTCCACGTTTTCGGATCTTCCTTTCTTTTCCAGCCACCATCACCACCTCCATTGGGGCAAAGACAGAGCTCTCTCGCCACTAACCAAACACCACCTTGCCACCATCTAACCACCGTCCTCGCCCCTGTTTCACGCTACAAATTAACCTCACCTCGCCACCGTCCTCTATGTCCATAACACAGCCGCCACCACCATCTCCCTCCCTCTCTCTCACCGCCTCCATCACCTGAGCACCATCGCCACCACCGCACACACGGTACTGCCGCGAAACAGGTAGTTAATAAAAAAATATTATATGGTAGTTAATAAAAAAAATTCACCGAAATTAAATAGCGCTTTAGAAGCTAATTATAAAAAAAAAAAAAAATCAACAAAATTAAATAGCGCTCATAAAAGCGCTATGCAAGCTAATTTTTTAAAAAAAAATTAGCGCTTACATAGCGCTTAATAAAGCGCTATCTAACGAAGCGCTATTCAAGTACGCGCCTTGCATAGCGCTTTTTTGAGCGCTATCTAAGCCTATTTTTAAGCGCTATGCAAGCCTATATTTGTAGTAGTGTTCTAGGGTTCTCGAAGGGAGGCGATTGAATATGAGATGACTAGTGAGCACGCCATTACCCCTCGTGGAGCACCAACGAACGATGAGAGGGGACTAGGACTGAACCCTAGATCCAACCAGGAAGATGGTATCGCTGGAAAGTCCATGAGCACAAACCTGGGTCTGTTACCCAACAATCTGCTGGATGTGCTAGCTGCTTTAAGTGATGAACAGGGGAAAGAACTGTTAGATCTTGTGCTAAAAACTAGATCTACTAAGGATGTAAGAGCTGGTGCTGCTGAAGGAGGGACTCAACACATCCACACAGCTTCCAGCAGTTCTATGGGTGCTGCTGGAGTATGGCCTTCGACAAGCCAGGAGTCACAACTTACTGCTCTGGTCGACAATCACAACCAGGGGAGAGGGAACCCTGCTTAAGAGGCGAAAATTACTACTTGCAGACAGACTATGAACTGGGCTGAGACACTGAAACAAAACAGGTTTTCTGGATCTACAAAGCTTCAATACATTAAGTTCTACGGACTTTGCACTCCGGATTGAGGAGTGTGAGTGGCTGGTTCTAGGAAGATTTAATTTGTTGGTAAAAGGTTAGCTTATGGCTATGTGAAGGAATACCTGATGCGAGCATGGGGGATAAAAAACTTTGATATGAGAATACATGGAGAAAAGAACTTTGTATTTAATTTCAAAGAAGAAGCAGACTGCAGGAAAGTGCTGGATATGGGGCTGATTCACATTGCAAATAGATTGTTCATCCTACGCAAATGGATGACCTCATTGGACGAAGAGGCTGAGGTGCTGAGCTCGGTACTGAGATGGATTACCTTGAGAAGATTCCTCTATTTCTTTGGAACCCTGAAGGAATTCAACAGATTGCTAGTGCAATTGGCATCCCGCTCATGCTAGATAAAACAACTGAAGAAAGAACTAGGCTGTCTTATGCTCGAGTATGTGCCGAGGTTGCTTTTGCTAATCAATTTCCTAACTCAATTAACATCCTAGTCAATGAGGATACTCTGCGCATAGTCGAGGTGGAGTACTCTTGGCTACCAGCCAAATGCACTACGTGCGCTGGGTTCGGACACTCAAAACAACAATGCCAAAAGAACTTCTCAGACAAGAAACCAACTCATAAGGTATGGAAAACTGTTACAAAGCAGCAGGGAGTTACCAAGCAGCAGGAAGTAAGTGAGGACACTAACGAAGGGTGGAAAGTTGCGAAAGGTAAGAACACGTACAAACCAAGGAACAATGTAGTTCCAGTACAGGTAGCAGTTGTAGAAGACCAGACAATTGAAAATAATGACAATGAATTGGGGGAAGAACATGAAAGTAATTACCCAAATGAAATTGTGCCTAACTCAATCGAGGATGATAAAGTAGGAAAAGTCAACACTATGCCGACAGCCAATATTTCAGGTGCAAAGGAAGACAACTCTGAGGATGTCAATGATGGTGAGAACTTCTGGCACCGCAGTGTGACAAAACTCACCGAAGCAAATCTGAATAAAGTGAAAGGTATCCTTACTCTTCCTGAGATTGAACATGCGTTAATGATGATAAATGAATACGAAAAGGGAAATGAAGTTTCTTCTACAATGCAAGAAGCTATTGCAAGTAGTGGCATAGATACAGTGAAGGCAGACTACAATTGGTTAAAAGATGCATGGGAAGAGGATACGAACCGCACATGCAATAGATTGAGACAGGAAACTTGTCAGGTTCCTGAAGAAGAGCATGAGCCAGGCCTCTCTAGTGATGATGATGTATTTACAAAACCGGCTGCAAAGACGTTCTCTAACATCCATACCAAAGATTTTAGCCTTTGTCCCCGGAAATCCAATATAACTAAGAAAGCAAACAAAATGTACAAAGGCTGAGTTTGTTTATGGTCTAGGCTTGTTTTGGTGAATTCTCTCTCTTGTGAGAGTTTGTTTCAGTATTTGTTTTTAATTTTGTTTCATTTATATAAAGGTTTAGGGGTCCTTAAAACCCAGCCCAGTTTTCAAAAAAAAATAAAAATAATCATTTATCTTCTCAGTTTCTCAATTTCCGTTTTATCTGATTGTTTATGTTTATGTTTATGCTGGAAACCATACAAAGAATTAAAAGTCACGTTTACCTATCAAACAACTACATAAATAAACACTATGGTATGTAGGTGCGTCTAGTCTGTCTACTGCTATTAGGGATCTGATCATGGATAAATTCAAAAAGAGGCTCTCAATATGGAAAAGCAAATAGTTTTCAAGGGGTGGGAAGGGTGCTCTTATAAAAAATGCATTATTCAATTGGAAGTATAGTGCTTTTCCTTGTTCAATGCCCCTAGTTCTATTATTGAGATGTATAGAATTTGTAGTAATTTTCTATGGGGTGAAGAAGAGGATGATTATGAATATCAGTGGCATAGCTAGGGTCTGTTAGACAAGAGGGACAGTTGATTGGGTATTAAGAACATGCACATCATAAACGATGCACTCCTAGGTAAGTGATTCTGGAGATTTGGCAAGGAAGAGAATAGTTTGTGGTGGCTAGGCATGGGTCTAGAGCGGGAGGATGGGAGATAGGAGAGCCAGAGGTGAGAGGCTCCTATGGATGTGGAGTTGTGGACTATGGAAAAGTATCATGAAGGGGGTTGAGGACTTCAGGAAAAGGGTATGTTTTAGGATTGGAAAAGGGGATAGAATCAGATTTTGGTAGGATCCTTGGTGCAGATCTATGGTGTGGATCCAAGTCTTTTTGTGTATCTGATATCTATTCTACTTCGGATCATAAAAATTATCTCATCGACAAGTAATGCCCAATCTGTGAGACTTTTTGTGGAACTTGGACGAACCTGAATGATTGGGAGTTAGATTGTCTTGCCTTGGTTTTGGATATGATTGGAAGCCTGCAACAAACTCTTTCAAATGAGAATTCTCGTATCTGAATTTATAACAAATTCGGTAAGTTCTTGGTTATCTCATGATATAAGAATTGCTTCATTGTTTTATAGTAGCAAATCCTAGATCTTGTTATCCCTTGGATTTTGTTATGATCCTAAAGGTATGAGGGGAGCTTATTGCTCCGACTAGGGTTTCATTCTTGTGTAGACTATGATTCTTAATAAAAATTTCACCCAAGATAACCTTAGAAAGAGAAATCACACCATTGTTAATGCATGCCCTCTTTGCTTCTTAGACTAGGAATCTGTGGATCACCTTTTGCTTTATTATCCTTTTCTCCTTTTCAATTTGGATTTCCTTTTGATTTTGATGTGAGTTGAGGATGGTGTGTCATGCCATCAAAATGAGGGATCTCTTCTTTTCTTGGAGAACTGGGTCCATTAATTACCTCGAAAGGTAGAAAGCTTTGGAGCCTTATTCCTTTGGGAGATTTGGTTAGAGCAAAATGGAAGACACTTTCAAGGAAATGTGCACGAGATAGATTGTGGATATTAAGAGTTATTTTTTGTTGGTGTAGGGTAGGGCTAGGCGGGTCCGGTTAACTGGCCCGAAATGCCAAAACTAAGAACTGAATCGGGTCCCAAAAAACTTGAATTTCAAGAATCGAAATCGGATCGGGTCAGGCCGGTCAACCAACTTGTCGGGCCAGGATGGGCCGGTCTCGGTCCAATTCTCATTTTCCTCTCCTCTCTTACTTCCCAATCCATCCATCTAAATCCTAATCCTCAACACGTCTAAATCACCACCACCATCCCTCCGTTGTTTCCCCACCATCAAATACTGTGCCGCCACAGACTCCACAACATCCACTGATGGAAAGCACGCTGCACCACCACTGCCCTGTCGAGGAGAACATTCGCGTCGAAGCTCGCCACCACAACAAACTCCATCGTTGCAGAACTCAATGGCACAATGCTAGTGTCAATAAGTTCCTTCCTTGACTTCATCTTAATGGCCCTACAAATCTAAAGAAATTTCTAATGGCCTTTTGACATTTTCTTGCTTCATCTCTATCACCACCAGCACTTGTACCAAAGTACCTCTTCCCAACAACCATTCTTACTGCTATGTTGAGTGTCAAATCTGCAAACCATTGATTCATTTCTATCAAGACTTCTCCTCCTTGGGCCTTATTTTGGCTTTCCCATACTTGGTGCAACTCTTTTTTTTTTTGAAAGGCAAGCGTGCCGCCAGTGGGTATAGAACCCAAGACGTGGGGGTTAAATCACCACAGCCTTAACCATCCAACCAGGCTACCATTGGCTTAGTGCAACACTTTGATGGATGTAGATATTTCTGTTGGAAATATGGCTTTTTAAACAAAAGAAAATGGGTGTTTAACAGGTTTCAATTTCTGGATCTCTCTCTCTAATATTAGTCCCATATCTACTATATAACTTTTGCGTTAGAGTTTATAAAGAGATTGTTAGGACTTGGGCTTGGACCCCTTGGGGGTACCACACTTTTGTGAGGAGGGGAGAGATAGGCTCTCGTGCCCGCCGCCGTCCGTTCGGGTCGGGTCATTAAGAGAGCAACCTATTCTTTTGCTACAAATTTATTTTCATTAAAAGTAAATTTTGAATCTCTAAAGAGGGAATGAATCTAGACGTCTTCCTATTTCCACGTTTTCTTAAATGCGATTACGTTTAGATTTTCCATGCATTGCGCCATGATTTTTGCCCCACGTTTTTAATGCAAATATGTATCTAGACGTTTTCTCATTCTCCACGTTTTTCATGCAAATGCATCTAGACAGGACTTTGTCCATGTATCTAGATGCCTTTCTAAATCCCACATGTTTATCATGTTTTTATTTAATTAAATCCTCCATGCAATGTATCTAGTCGTGTTTCTGTATTTCAATGAATATATTTTCTCCTATAAATACAACACAACTTAGAGTTTAGAAAAATAAGAAAAGAAAAGGAAAAAAACAAAAACAAGAACAAGAGTTCTTCCTTGTTTCAATAAGAGAGATTTCGTTTTGTAATTAGTTATGTTTTGTTTAGCATTTTAATCAAAGAAGAAATTTTTCGTGTTGTTTATTTATTTACAATGTATTGATGATTCCGAGCAAAAACAAGTGTTTAAGGGTGATAGTATTCCGTTCATCAAATATGCAATTGATTGAACGAGACAGAGAAGATTCTGGGCTGTTTTATCCTGGGGACGGCGGGGCTAATACACTGCTTGCACAATCTTGGGCAGAGCCGCGAAACGTCTTAAAGATAGCGACTTAGTCCGCGATTCAACCCAAGAACAAATTGGTACATTCGTTCCTAACTTTTATTTGAATTTTTTTTACAGCAGTAATTAACAACAATTTTAAGACGAACCCTTTCTGCCATAATTTTCTGTGTAAGAATGCACACACTTGATCACACATAAGCCTTGAGTTAATCGCTAATGAAGTGATTTATATATAGATTAGTGATGAACTATTCTTCTTATGATCCGCCATTACTAAAAACAAAAAATTGATTTCCCTCTGCGGAAGAACACTTTGTGTTTTGCTATTATACATGCCTTTAAATTATAGTCATACATTTATTTGAATATTATGGCATCAGATCATAAGAGGTGGTCTCTTGAACAAAACAAAAGGTTTAACCCCTTTTCTTCACTTTAATTTTAGATTGAGTTTCAGCTATAGTTTGGAGCAAATATTAAAAAAAAAAGAATGACTACAGCTTCGAAAGGAAAGCATGTTAGTTTTATTCATATTGTTAAGAAGCTCAATTATCTGAAAATGATTTGGTTACGACCATGCTCATGTTTTCTGAATAGTTTAATGTGAAAAGTAGTTCTGCCAACTATAAGAGGCTATCAAGTAGCTCAACGAGAATTTTTCATCAAATTTTGTGATTTTATATGATTAATTTCTAGTTGAATGGTGGGTTAAAGAACTAGCCAATGTCCATAACAAAACAAGTATGTTATCGAGAAAGAATTTATACATGTTATGTTTTCATTGTCCTTTTTATTTCTGCCATAACTAAGATTGAAAGAATGATCCCTTTATTTTTCATAATATAAATTACGAAAATATAGAAAGAAGATGGAACAAGTAATGAAATTGATTAGGTTGAAATGATACCCTGTGTTTCTAGGGAGATTTTGATTTCATTACCTGTAAGTATGTGATTATTCAATACTGTTGGGTTTGGAAGGATAACCTTTGTAGCTAGGTTGTTGTTTTTATGTATCCTTGGGTAGTAGTGTTTTGTTGTGAAATTGGGTTGGATGCAATTTTCTCCATTTATTTATTATATAAATTGGTTATGGTAAAATCTATGCAAAGACACAACCCATGGTAACATTTGAAAAGTTTGAAAAGATGGTTATATTTAAAGATCTACATGATTTAGAGTTTTACAACTACGTTTACAATTTCAGATATCTTTATCTATAATGGTGGTTTTCCATGTTGTGTATTTTTAAAGATATTTTTATGGTGACTTTACAACCATATTGTGAAATCATATTAGTTATCATTATGATTAACGTAGTTAGAGATTGACATACATGTACATTTGTTGACAAATGGAAATTTTAGTCTAAACTCTAAGTCCATGGAGGACTAAATAAAAGAGAACCAATTGAATTCAATATAATCTATGCATATTACTCCCATATATTCTTTAGATAATGAGTATGCAATTATATGATAATTATGTTATGCACCTTGAATGATTCAACCTATTTTGGTGAGAACAATAATTGATCTATGTGAAAATTGGGTATGCTTCTATTTCTCAATATCATTGATGGAAAGAAAATTTTGTGATTAATGTTACAATTGAGGTTTGATGTTAAACTGAAATAAGGAGGCCATAAGGAATCATTTGTATACAGATCGACCTGTGAATTTGTTCTTGATGTCACTGTATAAATGATTTTGCTCAGACCATAAGTTGGCCGGATTTTCACATGGTTTGATTTTTTAACATTTGAAGATTAGGGCATGAGGGAAAGTTGATTTTGATAAGGTTGAAGGGTCACCCACATCTTTATATCTTCTTCATTTAGTATTCAATGTTTTACTATTTGGTAGAGGACATGAATTCTTATGGAAAAGATGTGTTCTCATGATAATGATGTTGGTGGATCTAATATTTTTTGTTGATGGCAATCTAGAACAATTCAAGCTATTGCTTGGTTTTGCAATGGAACCTTTACATCAAAGTTTGAAAAAAAATTCAGAAGCTGAATTTAAAGTACGTTTTCTAATGATATTTTGTGTTGATTCTTGAACTTAATAGAAAATGAGAATAGCGAGGTGAATAGAATGGGTATTTTATTCAATATTCTCATTGTATGGGTCCTTAACATTTGAATGCACGGTTTGCTTCAGCTAGTAAAAAGACTGTCACTTAATATGCATTCAAAAAGTGGTTAAACCCATTTATGATAATAGTTAGAGGGACCAAAGTTCAAAAGTTCCTTAATGGAAAGCACACGCATATTTTTAACATTATACATGCTAAAAATACTTTTGTGGATCCTTATTTTTGTGAGAAGATTTTTTGTGTTTCTCAAGGAATTATTCATGAAAAGATAAATTGCATTTATTTTCGAGGCATAGTGGGGGTTATTTCGAGGAATAGTGGGGGTACATCCTCAAATAACGTGCCTATGAAAAGGATGAATGAAACTGATAGACCACAGAATCTGAGCCTAAGAGAAGTAAACGGATACAAACTTCTAA
Organism: Berberis thunbergii; assembly: GCA_003290165.1. Taxonomy (NCBI): domain Eukaryota; kingdom Viridiplantae; phylum Streptophyta; class Magnoliopsida; order Ranunculales; family Berberidaceae; genus Berberis; species Berberis thunbergii. Next base: position 87,956 of record QNQO01002536.1, on the reverse strand, counting down.
AAACTTTGGCTCCGATTACTATGTATTTTCAATCGAGGAGGATTAACTTTCAAGAAGCCTTATCCTCTATAGATGCAATTGACAGGGTCATGAGGTACCTTCAAAGGGCTAAGAACCTCGGACTACATAATCAAAAATTTTCCGCTGTCCTTGAAGGATATAGCGATGCTGATTGGAACAACCTTTCAAATGACTCCAAAGCCATCAGTGGCTATATTTTCAATATGGCTGGTGGAGCTGTTTCTTGGAAATCAAAGACACAGTCCATGATGGAGTCAGAAATGATAGCACTAGCCACGGTTAGTGAAGAAGCAGTTGGCTAAGAAACCTGCTAGCAGAGATCACTTTATGGGAAAAACCGATTCCAGCAGTCTTGATCCATTGCGATAGTACCACGGCTATTGAGAAAAATACAGAACCGTTATTATAACGGCAAAAAATGACAAATACGTCGTAAGCACAGTACGGTTAGAGAATTCTATCTACTGGTGCTGTGAGATTGGATCATGTACGAACTGATGCGAATTTGGCTAATCCTTTGACGAAAGGATTAGCTAGAGAGAAGGTTTTCAAAACCTCGAAAGGAATGAGACTAAAATCCTTAGATTGATGAGTTATTCATGACGGTAACCAAAGCTATAGACTGGAGATCCCAAGAAATAGGTTCAATGGGTAATAACAAGTCGTGAATGATATGATGTGAATCATGCTGACATAATAACAATCTCATTCCTAGATTAAAGCATGAATTTCTGAAGCGATTGTAGGATGAGTTAAAAAATTCTTAATGAGGTCCATACTCTATGTGGAGTGGAGTACCTAGCTACAGGAGTACTCTTCATAGACTCACCTAAGTGATTGTGGAAGTTTGGCCGCTTCCTATGGAATTTGCGGGCAAAATTCCTAGAGCCTTCACTATACTGGGATATACGTGCATGGCCGTAAGGCACGAGCTTTTTAGACTTCACCCTGGTAAGGTTGTGCGTGTAATGTCTGTTAGAGATAGAGTTCAAAACTACGAGTTACTCTAGTATAATTTAAAGCATGAACACTACGCAAGAGTTCAAGTCGAAAGACACTTTTGTTTATGCATAATCTTATATTTTTTAGATTGCTCGATGAAAATTGTTTTAACAAATCCAAGTGGGGGATTGTTGGAAATATGAAATTGTTTTAAAAATTCAAGTGGGGGATTGTTGGACATATGGCTTTTTAAACAAAAGAAAATGGGTGTTTAACAGGTTTTGATCTTTGGACCTCTCTCTCTAATATTAGTCCCATATCTACTATATAACTCTTTGTGTTAGAGTTTATAAGGAGATTGTTAGGACTTGGGCTTGGACCCCTTGGGGGTACCACACTTTTGTGAGGAGGGGAGAGATAGACTCTCGTGCCCGCCGCCGTCCGTTCGGGTCGGGTCATTAAGTGAGCAACCTATTCTTTTTGCTACAAATTTATTTTCATTAAAAGTAAATTTTGAATCTCTAAAGAGGGAATGAATCTAGACGTCTTCCTATTTCCACGTTTTCTTAAATGCGATTACGTTTAGATTTTCCATGCATTGCGCCATGATTTTTGCCCCACGTTTTTAATGCAAATATGTATCTAGACGTTTTCTCATTCTCCACGTTTTTCATGCAAATGCATCTAGACATGAATTTGTCTATGTATCTAGATGCCTTTCTAAATCCCACATGTTTATCATGTTTTTATTTAATTAAATCCTCCATGCGATGTATCTAGTCGTGTTTCTGTATTTCAATGATTATATTTTTCTCCTATAAATACAACACAACTTAGAGTTTAGAAAAATAAGAAAAGAAAAGGAAAAAAACAAAAACAAGAGTTCTTCCTTGTTTCAATAAGAGAGATTTTGTTTTGTAATTAGTTATGTTTTTGTCTAGCATTTTAATCAAAGAAGAAATTTTTCGTGTTGTTTATTTATTTACAATGTATTGATGATTCCGAGCAAAAACAAGTGTTTATGTTCATCAAATGTGCAATTGATTGAACGAGACAGAGAAGATTATGGGTTGTTTTATCCTGGGGACGGCGGGGCTAATACACTGTTTGCACAATCTTGGGCAGAGCCGCGAAACGTATTAAAGAGAGCGACCTAATCCGCGATTTAACCCAAGAACAAATTGGTACATTCGTTCCTAACTTTTATTTGACTTTTTTTACAGCAGTAACAACAATTTCCGAGTCCCATACATGCTTGAGGGACTAGCCGACGGCTTGAGAGGCTCTCCAGGATGACTATTTTGCGCAGTTCTCTCCAGTATGGTCCATACTGAGTGAACCCGAACATAGCATTGTTGAACCCCATGAGGTTTAGTGCCACCCCAGATGGCCGGTTTGATAAATTCTTATCATTCAAGGTGAAGCACTCCTTTACAATCTCCTAGTTACTCACCACCAATGCTCGCTTTAGACCAAGTCGAACCATGAAAATTGGTCCGTACTTGTCAGCTAGGCCACCCAAAGCCCTGTGGAGGACTTCCTTGCGGCTTAGTAAATGGAGGTGGCCGATAATTGGCCATCCTCCAGCGGGCTGGGGTGCCTCCTTGATCTTTTTCGGCATCCTCCATACTATATAGTAAGTACATAGTAACGCAAAGAGGCCAAGCAATGGAGTTGCTATAAACTCAAATGCTGACTCCATGGGATTGTTGTTAAACTGGATCATCTTACAATCCTAAATTTATGATGGACTTTTCCCTTAAAAAAAAAATTCCACTTTTAAGTTTTTTGATTAATTTATAATGTCGTTGTAGAGGAAATCATATATAAAATTTATTGGATGACTTGGAGACAATTAGATAAGAACCTGGTGGGTCCATAATCAGATATTTAAGGTCTTTTAAATTTATAATTTACGCATAGACAGAGTGAGGTTGAGGGCAAATGGCTGGATGATACACATCTAATGCAGTTTGTTTGTTTGTTTGTTTGTGAGTTATTTGAAGCGTCCAATTTCGTTTATGTTGACTTTGAACTAAAAAATTCAGCGGTAAACTAGAGGTCACTATTGAGGCCGCGGTCAAAGACACTTCAATGGTAAAGTCAGATACTTGAATAAGGATGAAAATAGACTAATAAATTATGGTTGCATGTGCTTACTTTTCTCATCCATTATGTTCACTTTATAACGAGTGTTTTACACCTTCGTTAACTCTACCATAGAATGTATGATGGAGGGAGAGATCTCGCTTAGAATCTTTTCTCATCAAGTTATGTCCATGTAGGGTTTTTCATCCGTCTATGACTATCTTTCTTTTGGCACTTGGCTATCTTGTAGGACTCAATGCTTGATTGGTTCGTTTTAGGACTATATACTTTTAGGACCGAATATTAAAAACAAAATTTAAAAACCGACCCGAGCCAATCGGTTTGTTTTTTCGGTCTGAAGTGCCTAACCCTAGTGTAGGGTGATATTGGAATTTAGGGGCTTTGGAGCCTTATTCCTTTGGATATTAATGTTAGACTTGTAATTTTTTCACTTCTAGGCCTTTTGTTTTTAGCTATCTTAGGCAGCCTTCATGTTAGTGATGAATTTGCTTTGGCGGAAGAAATAAACATATTAAATTTTTTTAAAATTAAACCTCCAGTATGTAAGTAAGGGCACCTGTGAAATGCCCGACCTTTATTATTTGTCCTAAAAAGATGAAAAACACTGGGTATATTACGACTTCACCCTTAAGAATCAATTAGTAAATTCAAATTTTACAATTACGAAAATCTGTTGTATGTGTTTCATCCAACCTCAAAAGAGCAACCTTTCTGAGGGGAAGGCGCCTTCTCGGATCCAAACGCGCTCACAAGGCGCACAATAAGAAAACTCAAAAGTTCTAGATTGGGACTCTAATTGTGCAAAGCTTGCCAATGAATCTGTCACTGCATTCGTCTCTCTAAACACATGAATAGTTGACAATACTATTCCTCCTATCATTTTGTGAATGTTTCTCCACGAGTTTTCCAGGAACTACGAAATATGAAAAACGCCATCAAACCAAAATTTTCACCAAGCTAGAATCCGTTTGTATAACACTTAGCATTTCGCAATTGTTTACAAATACCCGCTTCATTATTTGAACCTACACCAAAATACAACTGTGTAGCTCGAAGGTAGTCACCTAAATCATTGTGAACAAAACCCCCCTCAACACCGTTTTCAACCGAAGATCCATCGACATTAAGGGCAACGAAACTGCTCAGTGGAAACAACCAGTATAGCTTTCGATTCTCTTGTCTGATCACTGGCTTGCCTTGCAATCCGAGCGCCTGTATCACAATGAAACTAGCTACAACCATCTCCTGACCTTAATAATGATGTATGCCGCACTCCACATCTTGCCTTTGAAAAAATGTCGGTTCCTCTGTTTCCACAGTTCCCATGGAACAACCATTAGGATCATATTGTACAATTCACCACCCTGCGTACATGGATTCGCTTGTCCGAAACCAAACTTTGAGCAATGTGGGAACTTCAGTAGATTGACGCAAGTTTATGCCTAAAATTAATTCGAAATGATCCCACACTCATTTGTTTTTCGATAAACAGATGTTTTATCATTTCAACCTCCAGCTCTATGCAACAATGAAATCACAGTACTTGAAATCGGGGAATATTAATTTTTGCAAGAAACCATTACTTCTTGAAATATCAATCCAAAACTTGCCCTTTTTCAATACGGATTATTACGATTTTCCATATACATGCCTTTCCCAAAGACATGCATTTCCGAACTTCCCAAGGCGTTTCCTTGGAAGTGCCTCCACCCGCAATCTTTCAAGTGCCATACGCATGTGCCTGTTTGAACTTGATACTCAAGGATGGTTCAGCCTTACATGACCTCATGCAAGCTAATAATGGAGCAGTTGCTTATAAACGCCCCAAAATTTTATTATAGCGTGGAGATATATAAGGTTTTTGACGTCCAATTCATCCACTTGTATGGCCTTATCCATTTATCAGCCCAACTCATATCCAACTTTTTCTGGTAGTAAAGAGAGAGCCCGCAACAGAGTGACCATTGTAGTATCTAGTATGATAGTATCCCACAGCTGAGACTATTGGCTGCAAATTAAAAACGAAAACCTAAGAACTTAAAAGAAGAATAAGATTGCTTTTGGTACCTAATGTATGCCATTAGGGTTCTTTGACAAAAAGGTTCAATTTTTGGTCTGGTAAGATGATCTCCTTGCTACGAACATAATTCTCAAAAAATTTGGACAGGCTTACAGAATAATTTGCCTTTGTCAACTTATCAACGTCACAGTCAAAGGTCCTCCAGTCTTAGAAAGCACCATGTCCAATAATTTCTGATCTCCAGCAGCCCCCCTAGGTATCAACATCACAGTCAAAGGTACTCCAGTCTTAGAAAGCATCATGAACTTCTGATCTCCAGCAGCCCCCTAGGTATCAAGATCATAGTCTCTTTCAGTCTTAGTTAGACAATTGCTGTATCTTGTATTGCATTTGAGTGAAATTATATTGTTGGAATGGAATGGAGACAATGACATTTAGGTGGAATCTATATGTTCTCCTTTTGAGCAATTAGCACAATGTGCCAATTTTTGGTTGTTCAAAGTATACTTGTTCGTAGCGATTAGGTTACCCAAGGAAATTCAATTAATCACACTTTGGAGGTGTTTCTTTGTACCACTTGCAAGGAGATTATTCTCACCAAGTTATAGTGTAGGCAATTCTGAAATTTCTAACTATTACGCAGGTAAAGCCTTACATAAAACCATAGGTAAGCCACAGATCCGGTTATTACTATTTTATCCAGATATTACCTTTACTCGGATAGTCAATAGATGTACTCTGACTATCATTGCTATTTTGTCCATTTACAACAGGTGTTTTCATTTTGGAATTATTTTAACATATAATCTTGGATTAGGCGAGGATATGTGGGAAGAGCACGTTGCTTGGAGAATCAAAATCTGTGTAGCTGACCCCAAAAGTATCGAGAATGAGCTTTGATGATGATGATGATTTTAACATATAATCATTGGCTAATTTGAGCACTTGTTATTGTTTGAACACATTTTTTTTCTTGAAGGAGTGACTTAGATTATGTGTACAATTGTTCAAGCAACAGAACATATCATATTCATCATTTTCCCTGTATCAACATAAAATTTTGAAGCTAGGCGTGGGGTGACTAGTACTTCCAAAGGTTTTGCCTTTGCATTAACTAGACCTGCACTCTCAATCATATCCACCTTGCTTTCTGATGGTGTGGTAAGCTCAAATGTATGTATGAGACGAGCCAATGTCAGGGACACCTCTTGAAGTGCTAATGAGATCCCAGGACACGCTCGCCTGCCCGATCCAAAGGGAATTAATTCAAAATCTTGTCCTTTCACGTCAATAACTTTGTTGAGGAATCGTTCGGGTTGAAATTCATCTGGGTTAGGCCAAATCAATGGGTCTCTTTGAAGCTTCCAGGCATTCACCATTAAGCGTGTGCCTGCTGGAACGTGATAACCAGCTACTACGCAATCTTCTGTAGCTTCATGTGGAGCTAATAGTGGGGCAGCTGGGTATAAACGCAGTGTTTCTTTGATTATGGCATTGAGGTATGTTAGGTTCTTGATGTCTGATTCTTTGACGTGTCTATCCTTGCCCACATGGACGTCCAACTCGTCTTGGGCCTTTTTCAATACATGCGGATTGTTTAGTAACAAGGACAGTGCCCACGTCAAAGTCACCATAGTGGTATCACTTCCAGCCAAGATCATTGTCTGCAACATGAAGAAGCACATTTATAATAGGGAACTGAGAAATGTTAAAAAAAAAACCTGGGAATGGGTTGATTAGGCTTCTTAAGCAACTTAGATCCTTTGTTTTTTCAAGTACTGTTGAGAATTTTATGACCAATTTCCATTGAAATAAAGAATGTTAGGGAGGGGAAGCTAAGATCTTAATTACACAAATGTTTGTTCAGAATGAAACTCCTTATAATTCTTATTAGTTACTAGCTCAAACAACTGCTAAGATTGCTCTTGGAAGTACTACTTCAGATAGGCCAATAGTTATAATTGGGTCAGTGATGGTGAGTTAGTATGCCATGGGAGTATTTGACAGTGTATTTTAGGTTGATTAATTATTAATATTATTGTTGTTGTTGTTGTAGTATTTGCTTAAGATGCTCGATTTGTTTGTTTTTTTTTTTGTTTTGGAAAGCAAGATGCTGTGTGTTATTTCCTTGTCATGGGCATAATTTTCAAAAGAACTGAAGAGTTAAAAGACTTACGGAGCATGTAGACTTGTTGATGGTATCGGCATCATAACCATGGCGTTTATTGTCTCCGAGGGTAGTAAGCATCACATCCATGAAGTCCCGATCGCTAGTGGTTTCACCCGATTTCCTCTTCCTTTTATGCTCATCCAACCATCCTTGAATTATGTCATCAACTTCTCTAGCTGTTCTCTTCATTTCCTTTTCAGTACCTTGCAAGTCTAGCCACCATAGATAAGGAAGAAAATCTGACACCACAAACACCCCCATAAGACTAAAAAAATCCCTCATTGCTTTCTGACACCTCTTTGCCTCATTTTCACTGTAATCAGCACTTGCACCAAAGTATCTTTTCCCATTAACCAACTTAACTGCCACATTCAGTGTCATATCAGCAAACCATTGATCCATTTCAATCAATGCTGGGCCTTGAGCTTTGCTTTTGTTTTCCCATAATTGGTACAACTCTTTGATGCATGTCGATGATTCAGTGTCCCACACATGCTTGAGTGACTCGAGCCGACGGGTTGACAACACCTCAAGCATGACTACTTTGCGTACTTCACGCCAGTATGCATCATATGGAGCAAACCCAAACATGGCATAGTCGTATCCCAGGAGCTTAGCAGCTGCAGAATTAGGCCGAGTGGCAAAAGCCTTATCATTAGTGGTGAGACACTCTTTGGCAATCTCTGAATTGCTCACCACCAGTACTTTATGCACACCGAGTCTAATCAAGAAAGCTGGTCCATACTTGTCCGCTATGGCTCCCAACGTTATGTGGGGAAGACCACCTCGGGCAAGCTGATGGAGGTGGCCGATGATTGGCAACGCCCCAGCTGGTTGAGGCGCCCCCTTCAATTTGGTTCTCTTGGTAGAGCTTGGTTTCCTCCATACTAGAAAGTAAGCACATAGAAAGGCAAAAAGGGTGAGGACTGGAGCAGCTAGAAAGGGAATTGAATACATGACTATTGGTGTGTGATCCAAAAAGCTCTCAACATAATTTATATCATCTCCATTTCAGACTTTTATTAATCTTCAGCCTACCTTCATTGACTGATTGAAAAATAATTGCTTGTCCTGCTTGTTGCTTTATTTGATTTTCTGTTCATGTGATCGGTCTCACATTTTAATTATCCGCGATTCTAGATGGCGGGAAACGGGCGAGGGAGGGGGTTGTGATCCTCTATTTCTGTGACGACCCTCCTCTCGCACTGTACAAATATTGTTCACTTTGAACTATCATCTAGTCCTCACGGCTTTAAAATGCGTCTGTCAGAATATGCACAACGGACTGCGGACCCTATCCAGATACTGTCTTTTTTGGGTCAATTCTCCCTCTCAAGGATTTGCTTGGCCAGATACTGTCCTCTTTGGGTCAATTCTGCCCCTCAAGGATTTGCTTCATTCACTCATTTAGTGGGGCTCAGAACACGTATGTACAATGGGGATTTGACCCTGCACATATAAGGATCATCCTCCTCCCCTATCCAAGCGATATGAGACTATGATTCTCCTTGTAGCTCGTCCAACCTCTCTCGGCATGTTGGGCCTCCAACCCTCACCCTCACCTCAGTTCCGCTCACTTAGGGTCTCACAATCCACTCCCCTTAAGGCCCAATGCCCTCGTTGGCCGAGGGCTCACCTCCACGTGGCATACTTTCGGCTGGGTCAAGCTCTGATACCAAACTGTGACGATCCCCACCCGCACTGTACAAATACTATTCGCTTTGGGCTACCATCCGGCCCTCACGGCTTTAAAACGCGTCTGTCAGAGTATGCACAGCGGACTGGGCGGCTGGGTCATACCAAACTGTGACGACCCTCCTCCCGCACTGTACAAATATTGTCTGTTTGGGCTACCATCCGGCCCTCATGACTTTAAAGCACGCCTGTCAGAGTATGCACAACGGACCTTACCCAGATACTGTCCTCTTTGGGTCAATTCTCCCCCTCAAGGATTTGCTTCATTCACCCATCTATTGGGGCTCAGAACGCATCTGTACAATGTGGAGCTGACCCTGCACATATAAAGATCATCCTCCTCCCTACTCAGGCGATATGTGACTATTATTCCCCTTATAGCTCGTCCAACATCTCTCAACTTGTTGGACATCCATTCCTCACCCTCACATCAAATCCGTCCACTTAGGATCACAATTCCCCTTGAAAAGCGTGCCCATTTCGTCGCCGTCTAGAACGACTCTTTAATTATTGTTCTCTATGATTTCGTCCCAACGGTCAAATCTGGATTATAGTATTATGAAATTGAGACAATGACACCATACTACACAGGCTGTCTATTCATTTATATATATATATATATATATATATATATATTTTAATTATAATTATGAGAATAGCACGTTACTATTTTTTATCGTTACTAATTTTATGATATTCTATGCACCTTTTTTTTTTCTTTTTTTTTTTCCTTTAGGAAGAATACAGCCTACCTAGATTGCGGGTGGTAATTGGTAATCATCCAAAACTCTTTGATGTAGCAAAGAAAAGCTCAATGTTTTGGATTTTTAGTCTGTGCAAGTCATGTCTGATTTCTCTATATATGCACTGCACGGCTGCTTTCTATTAGTTATAATCTCTTATGTTTAAGAGATTTAACCATTGGGTGTGTTGTCTTCATTGTGCTGAGAGGTTCAATGAAGTGTGGGATGTTACAATTGTAGCATCCATGTTTGATGAATGGAATGATTTAGTGCACTAAACCTTTCTTAGTGTCAAAATAATGTACTTTTTTCTTTCTGAACTTTGCTTGCTATGCAAATCTTAGGATCATTCAACCATCTTTGTTGTGAATTTTGAAATGACGACATAAACTGTGTGCAAAGCCAAAACTCGGAAATAAATATTTCTTTCGGTTCAACCATGACAAGCATCTCTTAGAGCATCTACGTTCCTATGTTCCTGTCGAAAAGTTTTTGGAAGTTTGCAGTGGTTGGCATGCTGTAAAAAAGTTATTAAATACAAAAACAAATAGCTAAAATAGGACGCTCCTGCGTTTTCTAATTGGGTGGTTGCCATGTCCATCATATAGGAAAACCACCCTGCGAAAACCACCTTTCCCTGCGAAAATCACCCTTTTCACTTTGAAAACCACAATGCGAGATCCCCTCTGCACTTCGAAAACCGCTCTCTTCACTGCGAGATCCCAAAAACTGCCCTCTTCACTGCGAGAACCTTTTCGAAGTGAAGAGGGTGGTTTTCGCAGGGAAAGGCGGTTTTCGCAGTGAGGTTTTCGAAGTGAAGAGGTGGTTTTAGCAGGGATAGGTGGTTTTCGCCGGGAGGCTTTCGACAGTGAAGCGGGATTCTCGCAGGGTTGTTTTCAAAGGTGATTTTAGACATTGCAGCGGGGATCTCGCAGTGGGGTTTCGAAGGTGGCTTTCTACAGTGACGAGGGTGAGCCATGCGATGGCGGTGAACTCTTTCTCAAACTTTGGAACACATTTGGCAATTTACGGCAACAAGTAAGATTTTGCATTTTTTCATAATCTTCGTATTGCTATGATGCTAGTATGCTTGTGAAATTGTGTTTGTATGTTTGTAAATTTGTACTAAATCTTGGGAGAGATGGAGTTCAAAGAAGGAAATTTTCGTTTGTTGAAAATTGATGGGAAAGAATTTGGGATTCGAAAGTCAAGAGGAGGTTTGTTGTTACTTGAATCGAGCTCGAGGGTTAGAATCAAAGTTTTTGCCGAATTGCAGATGGGAAAATGGATTGAGTTTCAGCTTAAGAAAGCTGTGGAATCAGGCTCTAATGCCTTCTCAGCCAGTTGAAAAATCAACAATAGATGGGTTATGATGGTGAAAGAGGCCAATATAGGAGGAATCTTCCTTTTTGTTTTGGTGGGTTGGGGATCAGGGTCCAAAACTCTCAGGGTGCCAGCTGGCGTGGAAGGAACATGCTGAAAACAACTCGCCCAAGCTATGAATGAGATGGTTCTAAATAAGGTTCCTCAACCTTATCCTAAGCAGCAAGTTAGTAGAGATGGGGTTTCAACTCTGCCAGGTATTAGTGTTGTCCCACCCTCGCGCAACAGATCATTTGTGGAGGTAATGGTCACTAATCCCTCCAGTGTGAGCCCTACCCCGATTGCCAGTAAGGGTCCCATTGCAGCAACTTCTATTCATCGAGATTCTCCCATTGATTTCTTGTCCAAAGTATGGGGCAATCATCTTCCTCCAGATTCCGTGGCAAGAAAGAATCTTGCAAGGTCGTTGATAGAGTTGCCTGAGTCAGTGATTCAGTGGACACCTGTTGCTCTTCCGTTTGGACACGCAGCCTTCTTGGTCTTCGCCAACTCTCCACACGTGTCCTCATGCGAAGCATTCGACCCGCCTCCTAGGATGTCGACACTGAGTGATCAGTCTCCCCAGCACTACCCAATGCTTCCCCATTCCCCTGCTTCTCGTGCCGCTTCAGTGGGTAAAGTTGAAAACTCACTGTTTGAGTCAGCTCGTCCATCTCAGCAGGATAAAGGCAAAGGTATTGATGGGCCCTCACCCAGCAAAGGACCTAAGTCTTTTTCTAAACAAAGCTTGGCCAAGTCTAATGATCAACCAACATCTGGCAATTATTGGAGGGTTCTAGAAGCGGTGGAAGAAGATGTCTTCAACTTGGACCCTCTTTTGACCAAGATGTCTATGCATGCCCGCATGGATCAAAAGCTGGCAAGAAAAGCACAGTGTGACAGAGCCACTGAATGGGCCAATTTCTCCGTCTTTCCTACCAGATCTAGGTTCATGCTGCAAAAGAGATCCAACAAATCAAGCTCATCCAACAAAGCAGGGCAGGTAGAACTTAAAGGTTGTAGTGCCCCTGCTGGACTGACAAGGGGAGAGTCTTCCAAACATACCCAGGATTGTTCGGTATCTTTACCTTACCCTCCGGGTTTCGAGCCCCTAGCAGAACAATGTGTTGAAGCCCATGGTTTGTCTACAAATCTTTGTGTTTCTCATGCGGAGAGTTTCTCATCTACCCCAGACCACGTAGGCGCTCCTCCAGGATTCGAGGTCCCACAGACGAAAAATCTTGGGTTTCTAAGTTTTGTTTCTAGGGTCAATGACAGTGCGGAGCCATCTGTCTCTGGCTGTCATTCGACTCAGGAAGAAGCATCAGATCGTTCGGCTTTTAAAGAAATTGACTTGACAGTGGGAGTGGACCTCAATCAGGATGAAAATAGGGCTTTAGATATGGTTCAAGCTGCAGCACAAGGTACAATATCTGACAAAGCAATGGACAAATGCAACAACCCCGGGTTTGAAGGTTTTCATGAACCTCAAAATTCTTTCGTGGAACTGTAGGGGGCTCGGAAATACTGAGCGGCAAAGGGGTTGTCGTAGATTAATTTCAGAGAACCGTCCAGACCTTGTTTTCGTTCAGGAAACGAAATTGGAGAAATGCTCTAGAGAATTTATCAGAAAATTGTGGGGTGATAGTTCTTTTGATTGGGCTATGGTGGAATCCATTGGCAGCTCGGGCGACATTTTAGCTATTTGGGACGCTGATCTTTTGCAGATGAGGGAAGTGTTGAAAGGGGCTTTTTCCCTTTCTATTCAATTCCAAATGATCTCGGATAACTCAATTTGGTAAGGGACTAACATTTATGGTCCATGTGATCCTTCGCTTAGAGACCACTTCTGGGAAGAATTATATGACATTGCTGGTTGGGTGCAATCGCCATGGGTGTTAGCGGGTGACTTCAATGTTGTCCGCCATATGAATGAAAAAAAAGGATGCAGGAGGAGGTCCATGAGCATGCAGAAATTCAATCAATTCATTAATGAGGTAGAACTCGCCGATTTCAGTCTAAAAGGGGGAAAATTCACATGGTCAAATCGGAGAGATCCTCCTATCCTTTGTCGACTTGATCGATTTCTAGCCTCGGTGGATTGGATTGACAGATTTGGTGACAAAGTTGAATGGCTCAAGGGTACAACAGGTTCTGACCATCACGCGATTTTGCTTGCGAACTCGTCTGTTGGTGGTGGTACTCGCCTTTTTTCATTCGATAACAGTTGGTTTGATCACCCTACCCTGGCAGAGGAGATGAAAGCTTGGTGGAACAACTCAGTAGTCTCTGGCCACCCCGACTACTGTTTATGGTGGAAGCTTAAGGCTCTCAAATGCAACCTCAAAAGTTGGAGAACTAAAGTTTGGGGTAAGACAAATTTATGTATTCAAAATATCTCTGCTTTAATTGCTAACATTGATGCTGATGAAGAGATCAGGGACCTGACTGTTGAGGAGAGGTCTTGTAGAGTGCAACTACATCAAGAGTGGGAAACATTAATCAAAAGAGATGAGGAGTTTTGGAGGATCAGATCAGGAGTGAATTGGGTTCGTCATATGGATCAGGGGTCCAAATTCTTCCATACCTTGGCTAACAGACGCAGACTGTTCAACTCCATTGAAGCTCTTAGCTTGGGTCAGGAGTTGGTGGTAGATGAAGTCAGTATTAGAGAACTCTTGATATCTCACTTCAAAAAGTTGTTCCATGAAAAGGAGGAGTGGCGACCTTTCTTCTCGGGGATTACCTTCAAGTCTATCTCTCAGTCTACGGCTACTGCCTTGGTAGATAATTTTTCGGAGATGGAAATTAGAGCGGCAATGGAAGAGCTAAAAACTGAAGTTTCTCCAGGTCTTGATGGTTTCTCTATGATGTTCTATTTGAATATGTGGGAGGTAATCAAAATTGATTTTCTGAAAGTTGTTGCAGAATTTAACTCGAGAAATTTTCTTGATTGGCGGTTGAACACCACTATCATCTCGCTCACTCCTAAATATGCGGGAATGCGAACAGTAAAAGATTTTAGACCCATTAGTATTTTGAATGGGGCCTATAAGATCATTGCTAAGGTGTTGGCTAACAGATTGAAAATAGTTCTTCATTCAGTCATTTCTCCTTTTCAAAGTGCAGCAGTCAGTGGAAGACAGGTGGTTGATAGCCTCTGATTGCTAATGAAATTATTGATCCTAGGAAAAAGCAAGGTGTTCTAGGCTCGATATCAAATTAGATTTCTCCAAAGCCTTTGACAACATCTCTTGGAGATACTTGGATTTGGTAATGGCTCGCATGGGGTTTGACGCCAAATGGATTCATTGGCTTCACACTTGCAGATCTACAACTAATTTCTCGCTGAAAATTAATGGTCAGCTGCACGGATTTTTCAATAGCTCGAAAGGTCTGCGACAAGGCGATCCCCTGTCTCTTTACTATAGCAGCAGAAGGTTTAACTAAAATGATTCTTAAAGCGGTTGATGTTGGTCTAGTGAGAGGGTTTTCTGTCGGGGAGGGTAGTCCGTCTGTCTTTATTCTCCAGTATGCGGATGATACTATCCTCTTTTGTGATGCCTCCGCTTCTCAGGTTCTTGCTCTTAAAACAATTATGCTTTGGTTTGAAGTTATTTCAGGTCTGAAAATCAACTTTCACAAATCAAGGGTGTTGCCTATTGGAGATGTCCCTCATCTGCACCAGTTGGCGGGTTTATTGGGTTGTTCAGCTGGTCATCTTCCAGTTAAGTACTTGGGCATGCCTTTGGGGGCTAGTTTCAAAAGTAAAGCTGTGTGGGATGAGACGATCGAAAGGATGGAATCGAAACTAGCGTCTTGGAAACACAAATTTCTCTCCAAAGCAGGCAGACTAGCTCTTGTACAATCCACATTAGCTTCTATCCCAGTGTTCATTCTATCTCTTATCAAGGTTCCCTGTTCAATAGCAGCCAAGATGGAACGGATCATGCGCGATTTCCTTTGGGGTTCTACTCATAACTCTAGAAAGATGCATTTAGTGGGTTGGAAGAAAATTTGTTGGCCTAAATCTCGAGGTGGTTTAGGCATTCGTCAGGTGCTCACTTTCAATATTGCATTACTTTCTAAGTGGCTTTGGCGATTTGCAGAAGAAAATGATAATTTATGGAGATCTCTCATTATGGACAAATATGGGCGCAATAGATGGGTTTGGGAAAAGAGAACTAAGTACACGTCCTACGGATGCTCTTTGTGGAAGTCCATCTCCCGATGTGGAAATGGTGATCTCATCTCTTTCTGGCATGATGCTTGGTGTAGTAACCAATCTTTGAAGGATCTGTTTCCAATGTTGTTTATCATTAACAACAATCAATATGGGAGTGTGAGCAATTTTTGGTCTAACGACAATTCTTGGGATCTATCCTTTTGAAGACACCTCAATACTGGGGAACTAGATGAGTTCGCTAATCTAATGCATTTGTTGGATAGACAAATGCTCTCAAAGGGATCAGATAGTTTGGTGTGGAAGGGTAAAGGTGTGGGCTTCTCGGTGAAAGAATTTTCAGATATGTTGGCTGCATTTCATTATGAGACCCATTCTAACCCCTTCATTTCTTCCCACAAAAATCTGGTATGGGTGAAAACATTTTTCCTCGGATTAATTTCTTTAGTTGGTCAGTTTTGCATGAGAAGCTCTTGACTAAAGATAGGTTAAGAAAAAGAGGAATCCTCACAGGGAGCCTTTGTGTGCTTTGCAATGAATTTGATGAGACACTAGACCATTTGATGCTTCACTGCAGTTTTTCCAAATCCATTTGGAGCAGTTTCTTGGCGGAATTCGGTTTGAGTTTGATGTTTGAAGGCTCCATTTTAGATTGGCTAAGTTGTTGGTCTCAAGCTAATCCTTCCCGTCGGGGGGAGTGGTTATGGCGTAGGGTCCCTCACGTTCTCATGTGGTGCGTGTGGAAAGAAAGAAATAAAAGGGTATTTGAAGGACTCAACATATCAGAGTACTCTATCTTTATCGAGATTAGAGAATTGCTCTGGAGGATGGGTACGACATGTAATTTGTTTAGGGAGTTGGGTTTTGACACTTTCATAGGGTCTTGGCATTCCTTGATATAAGAATGTTTCTCTTTGTAATTTGTTTCTCTTTCTTTCATTAATAAACCTCTTCGTGTTTGATAAAAAAAAATATGTCCATCATATTGGCAATAATCTATTAAACATTCCAAGCTACAACTTACCAATAAATTACTTAGAGACAAGCATTAGTTTACTACATCTTCCTATTCTTATCCTGCTATATGCATACATCTCTGGAGACGGGCGCCAAGGTGATGAGTTTCCTTGGAAGTAATTAGACCTACACGGTCATATCAACTTGCTCTGTGATACGATACTGTTTAAACTCAAACCCATGTAGGAGGGATGCCTCCGCCAATGACACCACCCAAGCACGGATCTACTAGGGGTCAAGTGGGGGCACTTGCCTCCACTGACTTTTAAATAATTTTTTGTTATTTGCGAATTGCAGACGCTCCGATGCGGGTGACGCCATCCCGTCCCACCCCTTCTTCTCTTCCTCCCCCATTTTTCTCTTCCTCCATTCTCTGTGACATCGACGATCCTGCTCTGCCCTCTTTTTTCTACTCCCTCTTTCTATTTACTACAAGATTGACAACCACTCCGCCTCCTCCTCTTTATCTCCATATTTTTTTGCTTGATTTATTTCCCTTTTCCACCATTGCCACTAGCAATCTCAACATCTCTCGTCTACTTTAAGAAATAAAATAGTTCTTTTTTTAGTATTTTCTCGAGATGAATTTGTATATTGAGGTCTAGTTTTTTATTTTATTCATATGATTTTTCTGGAGATATATGAAAATTTTGACCTATTAATTTTTCTTTAAAATACAGGCTTGTATCTCGAGATTCATCCATAAGATATTGTTTGAAGGCATCTTGGTAATCAACGTGAGCCTTTTGATAGTCAACACACATTGATTGCTAATCCTGAGGGAGGCTGCAACAATGATTAATGTCGGGATAACCTTTAATTAATTATATTTTATAGGGCACAAATCACAAATAACAAATAACAAATAACAAATAACAAATAACAAATAACAAAAAAATTATAAACATATAATTTACATTTGAAATTATTTTGTGGCCTTTAATCTTATATACCAATTTGAATTGGCTTCTATAAATCTATCTTTTGCGCTTTTACAAAATAGTTTGTTGGATCTATTTTCTTCCCCCATAAATTAAATGGAGTTTTGTTTAGAAATTGGTATTTTATATAGTTATTTATGTATTATTCAAATTAAAAAAATCTATTAAGTAATTAATTATTATATTATTATTAATTAACTATGATTCGTTCGCCCCCCTTCAACAAAAATCTTGGCTCCGTCATTGACACCACCTAAAGTGTTAATGCAGCTTCTGCTCAACTTCAACAAGACTAATTTGAAATGTTCACTTTTCTCTTTAATGATGGATATTTTCAGAATCCCAAACATGCTTGAGTTACTCAAGTCGATGGTTTGATAGGATCTTGTGCATTACCATTCTGCACAATTTGCGCCAACAAGGCCTGTAAGTGCCAAACACAAAGTATGACACTGCTAGTCCAGAATTTCATTGTTAATGAGCTAAAGGAGTGGGTAAAACCACACCATTGGTGGTGAAATACAGGTTTAGACATTTTCAGGTTGGAACTCCTTAGGGTGGGGACAAATCAATGGGTCCGTCTAGTATTAGTCGTGCATCTGCTGGAATATGATACCCAGCCTATGGTGCCATTTTCAATGGCCTTGTGCGAAGCTAATAACAGAGTAGCTGGGACTAAAATCGACGTTTCTTTGATTTTTTAGCTATGAATGACAATGGTAATACTGTATGACATTGTTTGGTATGTGAATTTATGGTAGGAATGGAATGGAAATGACTTGTGCATATCGTAGGCGCACAAATCTGGGGTTTGCAGTAGGTGATAGAGTTTTCTTGAGAGTTTCCCTCATGCGAGGTGTTATCAGGTTTAGGGGAAGAGGAAAATTAGCTCCGAGATATATTGGGCCTTATGAGGTTGTGGAGAGAGTCGGTCCAGTGGCGTACGTACTTGTTTAACCACCAGCTATGTCTGGGATTCATGATGTCTTCCATGTATCAATGCTTCGAAAATGTTTAGTAGATCCGACCAGATTATAGAGCCGGATGATGTTGAGGTGTCAAAGGATTTGTCTTATCCAGTGCAACCTATATCTATTGTTGATAAAGATGAATAACGATTGCGACGGAAGACTGTAAGACTGGTGAAAGTACAGTGGAGTGACCAGGAGGGTGATGTGACATGGGAATTGGATGATCGTATTCGGCAGTTACATCCGTATCTATTCTCGTAGCCTTCTGTCTTTTTCTTAGTTTAATTTTGAGGACGAGATTCCTTTTGAGGTGTGTATTATGTAACAACTGTTTTTTTCTTTGTACCACCGCGGTAGTATTTAGAAATTGGTGGTGGCATATAGCCATTTTCCCTTCTATAAGACTATGCAATTTTTTTTGGTTTTCTCTGTTTTTCTTTTCTCTATTAGCATCAGAGCTTAGGAGGTGTTGGTCAACTAAGCCTTAGAGAGAGCTTGAGAGGAAGGATCCCTTAAAGAGTTGCTTGATCTTGATGCATGTTGGGGAGGAGGAGTCCTATGCTTTGAGGAGTGCAATCCCTGTGGTTGGTGAGTAGATCTAACATTTCTTGAATGATTTAACCCCTTTGATTGCATGTTTACTCTTTCTTGGTTTAAATTTGGGGGATTTGCTATTATGGGTTAAGATGAGTAAACTAGGGTCTTTCCGTAACAGTAGTTTTTGATTCGTTCAATGTTTTTATTTTTGATTGCTTCCAGTTGAAAGATGAAGGTGAGAGCTTTCCATAGGTAGTTTATATGTAAAATTTGGATGAGTATTGAGGAAGTTATAGGTATTTGAAGTTGGTGTGTTGAACTGTGATTTGCTGAAATTTTAAGTCTGACTTTAAACCGTGATGAACAGGGAGTAAAGATCTGGTTTTGTTTTCGGTTATTAAAAGGATTTCGGTATAAATTTTACATTTTTAACAAGTTTAAGGTAAGGGCTTTCCAACGGTGTAAAGTTTTAAGGGTTTGGTTGAATAATGCGACTTTTGTGTGTGATTGAAGTTGCTATGTTACTGAAACTTTCTGAGAAAAAATCTGCTCTGAAGTTGAAGACGATGACGTCATCTATTTGACCCGATTTTGACCCAACTTTGACTGATCATAGAATTTGATTTATAACTCTGTTTTTATCACCGTTTTCACCGTTGTGACCACCGTGATAATATTAAGCTTTAGAATAAATTTATTTCACATTTTACAATATTTTAATTTTGGGCAATAATGTGCCTCGAGATGCGTGTTTCAAGTAGATATTGATTATTGAATATTGTGCATCCTATATGTGCGAGGTTGGATCCCCATAGTAAGAGGCCTTTTAAAGCCGTGCGGGCCGGTTGGGCCCAAAGCGGACAATATTAGAGACGGCATCTCGATATGTAGGATGCACAATATTCAACTACAAATAACACAAATGATAATCCACATTTCAATATATACATCCACATTTACCTTACATCACCAACCACATGGTTAACTAGTCATATGCACAAATCAGATTATCAACAAAAACCCCTTAGACCATGAATACCTTATCGCACCTCTCCATGTGTCGAATGTGTCTCACCCCGACACACCTCCACACGTGTACCAATACCGACTTTGAGTATGTATACATTTCAAACGGGGTGCCGTATCTAAAATGCATACTTCACCTCAAAAGACTGGACACACGGGCCAAATCACAATTTAAAACTGCGCGCTGGAAGAGAAATAAGTTCACACTCTTCCTCTGACCCCTTAGGAACACTCCACTGTATCACGCGAGTCATGACTCGTACAATGGCTTAGTTTTCCCCTTTTGAAAATCAGACACTGCTCCTCAGGAACACTCCACTATATCACGCGAGTCATAACTCGTATAGTGGCTTAGTTTTCCCCTTTTGGAGACAGTCACCGTACCACTCACTATGTATGGATTACACAAATATTAGAACTCAAGGTATCTATGGCCATAATGTACCACTCTGTACATTTCAAACGCCGGAGTAGGGTATTCATGTCAAACTCAAGATTCTCAACACTAATCAAGTAGCATCGTTCCATAATTCCATTAGAGGAACTAAATTTTAAATATCACAATCGCATATAGGATGCACAATATTCAATAATCAACATCTACTTGAACACACACATCTCGATGCACATTATTGCCCAAAATTAAAATATTGTAAAATGTGAAATAAATTTATTCTAAAGCTTAATATTATCACGGTGGTCACAACGGTGATAAAAACAGAGTTATAAATCAAATTCCATGATCAGTCAAAGTTGGGTCAAAATCGGGTCAAATAGATGACGTCATCGTCTTCAACTTCAGAGCAGATTTTTTCTCAGAAAGTTTCAGTAACATAGCAACTTCAATCACACACAATAGTCGCATTATTGAACCAAACCCTTAAAACTTTACACCGTTGGAAAGCCTTTACCTTAAACTTGTTAAACATGTGAAATTTATACCGAAATGCTTTCAATAACCGAAAACAAAACCAGATCTTTACCCCCTGTTCATCACGGTTTAAAGTCAGACTTAAAATTTCAGCAAATCACAGTTCAACACAACAACTTCAAATACCTATAACTTCCTCAATACTTATCCAAAATTTACATATAAGCTACCTATGGAAAGCTTTCACCTTTATCTTTCAGCTGGAAGCAATCCAAAATAAAAACACTGAACGAATCAAAAACTACTATTACGGAAAGACCCTAGGTTACTCATCTTAACCCATAATAGCAAATCCCCCAAATTTATACCAAGAAAGACTAAACATGCAATCAAAGGGGTTAAATCATTCAAGAAAGGTTAGATCTACTCACCAACCACAGGGATTGCACTCCTCAAAGCATATGACTCCTCCTCCCCAACATGCATCAAGATCAAACAACTCTTTAAGGGATCCTTCCTCTCAAGCTCTCTCTAAGGCTTAGTTGACCAACACCTCTTAAGCTCTGATGCTAATAGAGAAAAGAAAAACAGAGAAAACCAAAATTTTTTTGCATAGTCTTATAGAAGGGAATATGGCTATATGCCACCTCCAATTTTTGAATACTACCGCGGTGGTACAAAGAAAAAACAGTTGTTACATAATACACACCTCAAAAGGAATCTCGTCCTCGAGATTAAACTAAGAAAAAGACAGAAGGTTACGAGAATAGATACGGATGTAACTGCCGAATACGATCCTCCAATTCCCATGTCACATCGCCCTCCTGGTCACTCCACTGTACTTTCACCATTCTTTCAGTCTTCCGTCGCAATCGTTTTTCATCTCTATCAACAATAGATATAGGTTGCACTGGATAAGACAAATCCTCTGACACCTCAACATCAGTTGAAACAACTCCTCAACACCTCTGACACCTCTGACACCTCAAATCCTCTGACACCTCAAATCCTCAAATAGGTGACACCTCTGACACCTCAACACCTCAAATCCTCTGAAGAGAATAGCTAGAGAAGTTGATGATATAATTCAGGGGTGGTTGGATGAGCATAAAAGGAAGAGAAAATCAGGTGAAACAACTAGTGATCACGACTTCATGGACGTGATGCTTACTACACTTGGAGAGAAGAAACAGCACGGTTATGATTCCGATACCATCAACAAGTCTACATGCTCGGTAAGTTTTTTAACTTCAATTCTTTTGAAGATTACGTAGAAAGCACTTGTTCTTCTTTTCAAGTCCATGTTGTAAACTTGCTTCTTGTTTTTCAGTCCTTGATCTTGGCTGGAAGTGACACCACAATGGTTACTCAGACGTGGGCTATCTCATTGTTGCTAAACAATCCGCATGCATTGAAGAAGGCCCAAGACGAATTGGATGCTAATGTGGGTCAGGATAGACTCGTAGTTGAATCAGACATCAAGAAACTAACCTACCTCAATGCCATAATCAAAGAAACCTTACGTTTATACCCAGCAGCTCCTCTATTATCTCCACATGAGGCCGCGGAAGACTGTGTAGTAGCTGGTTATAACATTCCAGCAGGCACCCGGTTAATGGTTAACGCTTGGAAGGTTCAAAGAGACCCATTGATTTGGCCTAATCCGGATGACTTCCAACCTGAAAGGTTCCTCAACAATGATATTGATGTCAAAGGTCAGGATTTTGAATTAATTCCATTTGGGTCAGGCAGACGTGCATGCCCTGGGATCTCATTAGCCCTTCAAGAAGTGTCGATGGCATTAGCTCGCCTATTACATGGGTTCAAGCTTTCCATCCCGTTGGGAAGCAAGGTGGATATGAGTGAGAGTGCAGGACTAGTCACTGTAAAGACAACACCTTTGGAAGTGCTAGTCACCCCACGCCTGTCGACAAACCTTTATGTCTAATACAGGGAAGAACAAGGAACCTGCGCACCACAAGGATGTTCTATTGTTTTCCTTTTTATTTGGGTTTCATTGTAATGTAACTACTGATGATGATTAATAACGCTGAAATTTAGCAGGAAAAAATTGTTATCTGAGTAATTATTTAATGATGAGGTGTTTTCTATTGCTTTACTTTAACTTGCAAGCGAGGATTGTGATTTCACAATCTTTTTTTGAGTTCTCAAAAAAGAAAACTATGTTATTTCGAAATATTTCGTGCTTTTTGGTAAATTTCGACATTGTCGTGTAAAACTCAATAATTTGAAGCAAATTTCATTTTTTCGATCAAAATATTTCGTCATTTTTATTGATTTAGATATTTTCGTGTAAAACCCATAAAATGATGAAGCAAAATTATATTTATAGGAATACTCAAGCATTTAATTTATAGAGATACTTAAGCATTTAAGCTTCATTTTATGTATTTATTAGGTTAATTACTTGTATCTTACTTGTTCATGTATTTATATATGTTTGACACACTTGACATTTTTTTGTTTTTTTTCTATATACAATGAAATATTTTACGAAATATCTCTTAAAATCAGGAGACCGAAATTACTAAAAAATAATGAAATCACGTTCCTTTAATGAAATCAGGAGTAACTTGCAAGACGCTTAGGCCTCGTTTGGTTACTCGATGGAATGGAAATGGGAATGGGAATGGGAATGAGAATGAAAATGGTAATGGTAATAGGAATGTGTATGTTTGGTATATCTATGAATGACAATGGTAATAGTGTATGACATTGTTTGGTATGTGAATTTATGGTAGGAATAGAATGGGAATGACTTGTGCATTTCCCAAAATACCCTCAATTATTATAACTATGGGTCGTGAGTTGGGTTCAGGCTTGGGTCATTGATGTAAGCCATTGGATTAAAAAGATGATAAGAGGAGTCTGTGAGCGTTTGGATCAAAGTGATGGGAGTAGTTTTGATTGATTGCTGGGATGCGAGATAACAAGGGGAGCGTTGACTGAGGCAATAAATAAGGGGGTGGGATTTTAGAGAGAGCATTTATTTGTTCTGCAGAAGAAGGCAGAGAAGAAAGGAGCATTGAGGAAGGTTAGGTGGAGGTCGTTGACTTGGGGCGATTTTGAATTTGTGAGGGTGTTGAGAATGAACTTGGATTGTTTGGAGGAGAGGGTTCAATGGTCCTTCGGCGGGCATTGTTACAACAGATGTGACGGAACTTCGGTCCTGAATCATCGCCAGAGGAACAATAAAGATCAAGGACGGTTGGGTATGATGGTGTTGTGGAAGAGAAAACCATTGAAGAGGTGGTAGGTGGGTGGTGGTGAGTTGACGGTGACGATGACTGCTATCAGAGAGGGAGGGGGAGGAGCTCGTCGAGGTTTCTCCATCTATCGCTGCTGCTGGTGGAGCAAATGAGGAGAGGAGATGAGGGGTTATTACAGGGAGGGTGAGGAGGGCGAACAAGTCATTACGCTTATCTTGACCATTACAATGGGAATCGTAATCGCCATTCTTAGGGTGAGAGGTATGAATGGTCATTACAAACGAAATCTGTAATGGGAATGACCATTACGATGGTTTTATGTGATACCAAACGAAGGAATGCCTTTGACCCATTACATTACAATGGTTAAACATTACATTACGATGGTCAATGGGGTAACCAAACACGTTAGTAAACCTTGGAACAAGTCATATATTTTAGTAGTATTGACTTTTAGCCTATCCATATTTTCTTTGACCCGGGGGCTCATGCGCACCCTGCGTCATGTGCACCATTTCTGACCGTCAGATTCAATTAGATTTAATCTAAAGGCTCTTTCTTTCCCGAGCAGTTCTACATGGCGAGGAAACTAGCGAGGGGAGGAAGGTGGCGGGGTGGGGACCGTTCACCTCCCTCGAGATGCGCACGAAAAATTGATGGCACACATCTCGAGGGAGGTGAACAGTCCCCACCCCGCCACCTCCCCCCTCCCTCGTTTCCTCGCCCACTTTCTCGACATTTAGAATTTATGTTCTTTCCCTCCACTCATACTCATTTATTACAATTAAAAACCCTCATCTTTCTTTTTCTCTAAACTAAACCACTCAATTATCTCTCTCTCTCTCTCACAAATTAAAGCCACTCACTCTCACTCTCTCACTTATTAATTAAATCACTCAATTATCTCTCACACACACACTTATTAATAATTAAATCACTCAATTAATTTTTATCTAAATTTACTAACATATTTTTCACCACACATCTCAAAGAAAATGAGATAAAATCCAACTTTCAACACGTATCTCGGGATTCATTGACGCGCGCTGAATAATACACTCATCTAAACAAAAAATCTAACAATTCTACACGCACCTCGAGAAACATCTAAAATCAACGGTTTAAAATTTCATCTTAAACAACTCGTCTTGATAAACATTTAATGGTCCAAATTTAATAAAACACGCATCTTTAGGTAAATCTAACAATATAAATTTAATAGTACACGCTCTTTCATCTTAAACAACCTATCTCGAGAACCGTTAGATTTTTCTTGAAGTGCATGCTGAATTGTTAGATTTTTCTTGAGATGAGTGTACTATTCAGCATGCACCTCGAGAAATAATTTGATGATCCAACACGCATCTCGAGAAGGATTGTTTAAGATAAATGAGTATGTGCTATTAAATTTGGACCTCTAGATTTACCTAGAGATATGTGTTCTATTAAATTTGGACCATTAAAAGTTTTTTTGAGATGAGTTGCTTAAGATGAAGTTTTAAACCGTTGATTTTAGATGTTCATTGAGATGCATGCTGAATTGTTAGATTTTCTCAAGATGAGTGTATTATTTAGCGCACATCAATGAATTTCGAGATACGTGTTGAACAATTGGATTTTATCTCATTTTCTTCGAGATGCGTGGTGAAAAATATGTTAGTAAATTTAGAAAAAATTAATTGAGTGATTTAATTATTAATAAGTGTGTGTGTGTGTGAGATGATTGAGTTGTTTAATTAATAAGTGAGAGAGTGAGAGTGAGTGGTTTTAATTTGTGAGAGAGAGAGATAATTGAGTGGTTTAGTTTAGAGAGAGAGAAATAGGGGGGTTTTTAATTGTAATAAGTGAGTGTTAGTGGAGGGAAAGAGAGAGTCGTTAGATTGAATCTAACTTGATCCGACAGTCAGGAATGGTGCACATGATGAGGTCATATGCTGGGTGCGCATGAGGCCCCCTCGGGTCCTATTTTCTTTGCAATTTGAAACGAAGAACATGACATTCACACCATTTTATTATTTTCGGCGTCGAATAGAGTATGGAAACTAATAATTAGAAGATATAAAGCTCTGGGCGATTTGAGGGGTATTATTGGTGATATTTTACGATTTTGAATTTTTCAATCCTAGCCGTCCCAAGAAATGTGGAGCAGATCTGAGCCTTTGATTGCAACGGCGACTAGGGTTCATGGAGGCAAGGAACACCTAAACCAGCGTTGTTCTCTAGAGCCGCCGTCGCTAGACCGCCGTCACGACAGGCTGGCACCTTCCATATGACTCGATGTGTGTTGGTGTAATCCCTGTTGACAAAAGCCCTGCCTGTTGGCACTGCTAGTGTAGGCCTTTTGAGGGCGAGTTCTTGGTTTTCTTTTTGGTATGATGGCTAGTCCGGCCGTCAATACACTTTCCCCTATGGTGGGGGATCAAGGGACGGGGGGAATTGAAGGGACTCCAAAGCCTTATTTTACCCAAATCCTTGGAAAAATTTTGGTTGAGGAAATCACAGACATACACATTAAGAGAACTAGGTTCCGTAAAAATGGGAAGCCGACAATTGGAATTATGGCATCAGATGAAGTTCGTGAGGAAGCTTTCATGGAGAAGCATGTGATTGTTCTAAAGATCTCTAGCTATAGGCCTACTTTGGAAGATATTCAAGATTTGATCCACAGAACTTGGGGTATCCTAGGAGATTTCTTGCTAGGACTACTCGATCAACGCCACGTTTTAGTCTGTTTTCAATCTGAGGCGGAAGCAAAGAAAGTGCTCTCGAGGGATTCCCTTTTGATTCGTGGAGTTAGATTCAAAACTTTCCACTGGCACGATGGTTTCAATCTGAAAGCATATCCGATATCTAAAAGCTATTGTCAATTATTTTGGTTGTTTTTTGCGCATGGATGATCATACTCGATGTTTATCACGCTCGGATTCTATCCGTGTTTGTGTGGAGATGACTTTGGCAGAAAAACTACCTAATAGAATTTGGATAGATAGAGCTAACAATAGGGGCTTTTGGCAAAAATTTGAATATTGTTACTATTGTTCTTTGATAGGATATCATGAGGATTTTTGCAAGAAAAAATTAGGTCTCAAGGGCAATGTGAAAACATCCCATTTGGTGAACGAAGAAAAGAATGAGAAACATAAGGTGGAAGTCAAAGTTATCAAGCAACAGTATGTTCCAGTGGCCAATAAAAACAAAGTTGCAAAATTCGATGTGGGCACGAGTGGTGCAAAAAATAATATGGGGGAGGAAATCAAGGAGGGAATGAGTACGGAGAAACAAGTGGCCAAAGAACTGGTGAATTTTGCGTTGACAAACAAATTTGAGACTCTTATGGAAGATATTGTTGAAGAGGAGAGTAATCAAAGAAAAAAATCGTTCCGCTTGTAAGGAAAAGGATAGCGCTGATGATATAATTGTGCATGAAACGACGGAGGAAGGCCTACAAAAGGCGGGGTATACAATTAGTGAGATTGAAAAAGCTAAGCAAGAAGACCTAATGGTAAGAGATGGTTTAGGCAGCCCGGGGACGACAAGTCCCGGGCTGGAAGATGTGTCAAAAAAGGTTGAAATCAGTCAAATTAAGATTCTAAAAAGATAGGGCTCTCGAGCTCTTCAGGCTGATGAAGCAAGAAGTCGTCTTGTTCATGCTGAATGTGGGAGTCTTCTACCCAAGTCAAGGAGTCAAATGGGTGAGCAAGTTTTGCTCAATTTTGATCAGGAACGGTCCGCTTTTCCACATGCAGAGCAACAGCTAAAGGAGACTAAAAAAACATCAACTCCAACAACAGATCAATAGCTAAACGAAACTCCAAAAACAGAGCTTTTACGCTATGTTTCAGCAATGAACAAAACAGAGCTTGCACGCTCTGTTTCAGCAGTGAACAAAGACGGGTTTGAGATCAAATCTCAACAATTGGGAGACGTGGAAAGAGGGGCAGATTGTCTACAGACAACGGTGAACTTGGGCCTCGTCGCAATGAACCAAATTGAGCATGAATCTAGTAGTAGTTCTAGGCCGAATGGAGAACACCATATAGAACCCGGTGATGCTGGAATTCAGTCACAATAATTGGTTTCAGTTACTCGTGAGGAGGTGAGGTTGCTAATAGATAATGCTATCAACTTGGTTGAGGAAGGTCGCGCTAAGTGGAAAAAGGAAAAAAAAAGAATATCAATACTTTCGAAAGCACCTCAGAAGATAGTGATGAGACTGAGTCGGCTTCGGAGGTAGGGTCGGAAACTGCAGCTATCAAGGATTTAGAGTTGGGGGCGCAATCAAGTGAAGAAACTAAGAAACCAAAAGTCAAAATGGCGATGCCTTCGGTCACGCGTCGTAAGATAAAGAAGGGTACTTCTTCCTCCCACATTTAAAATGATTGAAATTTTTTTGTTTTGAAATGCTTGTGGGGTCGGTAATAGAGCCATGAAAAGTCGGTTAAAATTATGGTAAAGGAAAATAATGTTAGAGTTCTTATGATAGCAGAACCTATGATTGAAGCCAACAAATATATAGAGGTTGGCAATAAACTTAAGCTTGCAGGGTTCGCCTCTAATGACATGTTGGGTGGTAAAATATGGATCCTTTGGGATGCTACACTGGACCTCTCAATTGTGGACATGTCGGACCAGATCATTCACTGTCAGGTAACAGATTCTACTTCAAGAGTTTATTTAATTTCTTTTGTTTATGCTAAATGCTAGGTTGAAGAGCTAAGGGATCTTTTGTCAAATATGGTTACTCATGCTTCTAATCATGACCTACCATGGATGGTTGGCGGGGATTTCAACACTATTTTAAATTCACAAGAAAAGATTGGGGGAGTGGAGTCGTCCTTGTCTAGCATGTCTAATTTCTCAAATTGTATTGAAAATTGTGGATTGATTGACTGTGGCTTCACATGACCTAAACTCACCTGGTGTAACAATAGGCGAGGAAGAGACCATATATGGGCAAGACTTGATAGAATTTTTGTTAATTCGGCATGGTTGACAGTATTGGCTAACCCGAAAGTGGAACATCTTAGCAAAGCTTTTTCTGATCACTCTCCGCTGTTGGCATCCATGCCTACTCAGGTGCGCACAGGTTTTATCCCATTTAGATTCCTTAATATGTGGATGGCGCATCCTGGGTTTCTAGCGTTGGTGTGAGAAATATGGTTGTCTGATTTAGGTGATATGAGTCATTGTCAGGCGGAGTACAGATTAGCTCTAAAACAATAGGAGCTTTGCTGGATTCAGAAGTCGGGAGAAAAAGAATACAGTGAAGGGGATGCTTGTACATAATATTTCTTTGCTTCCACGAAATCCAAACAAAAAGAAGGGTCATCTCTCAGATCTCTTTGCTAGGTGGTAGGACCATTTCGGATCCGGGTGAAATCCTTGAAGAAGCAAATAAATTTTTTCATAGCCTTTTGTCTACCTAGGGAGACTGTGTGCTAGATTCAGAACTGTTAAATTGCATTCCGAAGACCATTACGATAGTTAGGTGTGATGCTTTGGTCAAATGGCCTTCGTTGGAGGAAGTAAAGGATGTTGTCTTTGATATTCCAAAAATAGGGCCCCTGGCTCGAATTGATTTACTGCTGGTTTCTTTCAAACATGCTGGGACCTGGTGAGTATTGATATATGGGAAGCTGCTATACAGTTTTTTGAGAGGGAGGATCTTCCGGCGTCTTTTTCTGCAAACTTCATGGCTTTGATCCCAAAAAAGGAAAATTCCGGTTTCTTTTCTGACTTTCGCCCCCATTAGTCTTTGCAATGTAATCTATAAAATTTTCAGTAAAATTCTTTGCAATAGATTGACATTGGTATTACCAGAAATGATCTCCTTGGAGCAAGGGGCTTTTGTTAGAGGAAGGTTTATTGGGGAAAATATCGGTCTAGCACAGGAATTGGTAAGAGATATCCATAAAAAGGTATTTGGATGTAATGTTGTGCTGAAGATTGACATAGAAAAAACTTATGACCGACTAGAATGGAATTTTATGTTCGGGGTGGTCAAAAGATTTGGTTTTAATACCAGATTTTGTCATATTATTTCCAATTGCATAGCTTCTTGTGGTTTTTCAATTTTGCTACAGGGAGCTTACAAAGGCTTTTTTAAATCCACAAGAGAGTTAAGGCAAGGGGATCTTCTCTCACCATTTTTATTCATCATCGCCTCTGAGGTTTTGAGTAAAGGATTGCAAAGGGCTTTCAGTATAGGAAAAATAGGGTATTATTGTACGCCTAGGGCCTGCAGTCTTGTTTCGCATCTATTCTATGCAGATGACACTTTAATTTTCTTAAATGGGAGAAAATATTCAGTTCAGGGGTGCATGAAATTTCTGAAAAAATACTGTAATGCTTCAGGTCAGAAAACGAATGAAGGAAAAAACTCTTTTATGATGGAAGACAATGTGGTAATGGAAAAAATTGTGGCTTTGAAGAGGTTTACAAGATTCCAATTTAAAGGTTCTCCTTTGACTTACTTGGGAGGTCTAGTGTTTCAAGGGAAATCAAACCTTTCCTATTCCAAAGACGTATTCAAAGATGGAAAAGCAAAATTGTTATCGCCTGGAGGGAGAATGGTCTTAAGTAAGCATATTCTAAGCTCAATTCATGTTTATACTCTAAGCGCCATGTGTGTACCCAAGAAAGTTATAACAAAGATTAATAGCTTGTTAGCAGATTTCTTTTAGGGGAATTGTGAAGGTAAGTTGAAGAAAAAATGGGTGTCATGGGAAAAGATTTGTTTGCCTGAGGAGGAAGGAGGATTGGGTGTCAGAAACCTAACAGTTGTAATGAAGGCCTTTGGTGTTAAAGCTTTATGAAAACTTATTTCTTCCGATACCCTATGGGCTTCTTTTATAAGAAATAAATATTGGGTGCCTAGAGCTCCGTTGAGTGGCCAAGTCGTGAAATGTGGGGCTTCCCCATTTTTTAAGGAGATTATGTCTTGTAAATTTATAACTTTGAGCAATTCTTTCTAGCGTATTGGCAGGGGTAACATCGACTTCTTTGAAGAAAAATGGAACCTTGTGACCTCTTTCAAAAGATCAAAGGATTTTATTAATCGTGGGTTTTGGCCCACGGTTAGGGAAGTGATAATGGGAGATTACGAATTGGTCAATCCAGACCTCAGACAGCTGGCATGTGGCCTATTCCCAGATAGGTTGCGGGGTAAGAAATATGGCGATGACCGGTGTGTTTGGGCGCCGGATTCGGATGGTTTGTTTTCCATTCATTCTGCATATGAATTGCTACGAAAGCAGAGGTGAAAAATGAGCTAAAGAAAAAAATTTGGCAAAACATTATCCCGTCAAGAATCTCAGTGTTTGTTTGGTAACTATTGCCTAGAGGAGTGCCAGTGGACGAGGAGTTGTATTGATGCGGTTTTAGCTTCGCCTCGAGGTGTAGGTGTTGTGTTAATCCAAGGGTGAAATCTTTGAACCACTTATTTCTAAAGAGCAATTTGGCGGTAAAAGTATGGAGTCATTTTGATGGGTTATTTGATTTGCATATCAGGAAACCGGCAAAGATCTCCACAGTGCTACAGATTTGGTTCAAAAGAGCAAAGATGACCATGCAATTAAGTGTGTTTTACTTCCTCACTCCTATGGTTATTCTATGAGAAATCTGGAAGCAAAGATGCAAGACTGTCTATGAAGATATTACTCCAAATTATGCATTTTAAGTTAGCTAATACCTTTATCATTCCCAAACAAATTAGTCGGAATAAGGCCCCTTTAAGGGCGCTTGGGTTACATGAGATCCCGGTTAGAAGAAGTTTTGTTAGAATTATATATTGGTCCTCTCTTCCTGCAGATTTTGTGGCGTTTAATGTTGATGGTTCCTCTCGGAAAAATAAGGCTACAAGAGGTGTGATTATAAGAGACCCAAGGGGTCTTTGTGTGGTTGGAAAGCAATTGTTCTTTGGGGAAGGATCAAACAATAAAGCTGAAGCGTTGTCCCTTGTGGAAGGTTTGTGTCTTTGCTCCTCATTGAGGTTGAGAAAAGTAATGGTTCAATCGGATTCAAAACTTGTTTGTGGTTGGTTTAGGAAGACCTTTAAGATCCCGTGGCTTTTAGAGAACATTTTCAGAGAAATGAAGTTGATGGCGGAAAAAATGTTTATAGAGTACAAACACATTTATAGAGAGGCCAATGAGGTCATGGATGCGCTAGCTGATAAAGCACAAAAATATTGTAGGTCTGTCACCTATGGAGCGAATGAGTTACCTAGGCGACTGACATGAATGAGTTACCTAGGCGACTGGCAGGATTGGTTTTGCTTGACAGTTGCCACACGACATATGTTCGTCATGGATATGAATAGAGAAAGCTTTGAGGTCGCAGGATATTATTTTTTCAGGGGTGTATTGACGAGATTTGGTACTGCGGACATTATTTTCAGGTTTGCAATGACCTGGACAGAGTGCTCTGTTTGGACAGAGTGCTCTGTTTGGACAGAGTGCTCTATCCAGATGCAGTATAACTTCACTGGATTTGTGGCTATTATGGCCTTTGTTTTCTATGCATTTCTCAATCATAGTATCAGAGTGATAGGGTTGCGAAGCAGCAGTTTTTGGTTCCTAGTTGCAGGGCTGGTGGTGTCGAGGATCAGGACAGATTTGTTGCCATGGAAATGGACTGGACAGATCACGTTTTCAGTGTGTATATGTGGAGTGCGATGCTGGTGCGGCACGGGGTTTAATTCATGTTGTTTGGTGATTGGCTTGGTTGATGAAAATGATTGTGTCGGGTCTAGGCAATTCCTTATTGATGGTAACTTGCATTTGGCTATTTATGGTTGCAAGTTGCAATTTGAATAGTTTCTTGCAATTTGCAAGTGGTTATTGCAAGTGGCAAGTTCGTTATGTTTTCAATCTGCAAGCTGTTATGCCAAGTTTGTTATGCATTACAGATTGTTTCATTGGGCAGAATTTGCAATTTCATTAAGGTCTTTTGATTTGTTTTATCAGTCCTTAGCTTTTGGTGTCATGGCCTACTTTTCTAAAACTCCCTATGGTTTTAGTACTTTTCGAGCACGTGCATAGGACTTCGATCTAGATGTATGGCTCATCGTTTGCTTAGCACGAATTACTTTATTCTTTACCGATTTTCCCTAAAAATAAGAAGAAAAAAAATGAATGAATTTTCCTATAACAATGAAAATGATTATACTTTCCGGTCATCAAACCCGAATGACTTAACAGCAAGAAATCAATTCCAGAAAATGTATAAAATGTATTTAAGATGCTTTCCGGAAGATCAAGACAAAAATCTGAACAAAAATGCTTTAAAAATATGCCACCGATAATGTAATGTTACAGAAACATAATGCCACTGATAATAATGTTACAAAAAAATAATTCTTCAAAAATAATGACACTGATAATGTAATGTTACAGAAATATAGGGCTGGCAGAAGAATATAGAGTGTCATCTAATCAGGCAAACAGAGCAGTTTATCTAAAGCCTGCGAATTGGCTGAATGGTGTTCGCAAAATATGGGCTGAGCATTGTTCTGTAAAACAGAGCATCACTGGAACATAAAAAACCAAACCCCTCCTTCCCCAAGCTACCTTGGTTCCAAGTACCTTTGCTGATTAAGCCTTTAATTAAGCTTTGGTAAATTACATGCACAGAGTCACATAGAAACTATTAAAGCAAGTGAAGAAATTGCACATAATTGAGGACCATTTTCAACACCAGAGTAGCCTTCTAAGGTCCGTCGACTCTGGTGTGGACTTGACAGAACTGGTATCTACTCACAGAATGGTTAATCAATCGCATTTTCAACACCAAGCTTGGCATCTACTCACAGAACTGTGGACTTGACAAAGTCACAATGTCACGGGGTCACGACGAGTACATGTACTTCGTATGTGCAACACAACACCATTACCATTAAACCTAGTTACACTATAGTTTGTAACTTTTCGCTAACATGTTCATCTGATTCAATAGGTAGCGAAGGGGAACAAGACGCTGCACTCTTATTATCAGATTCCATTCCTTTTATGATGATTTTGGTCCTGGACATATTGTGTTATCTAGGCCGAAATACAATGCTATGAGATCTTCTGTCTAAAATAGCAACTCATAATGGACATGGAGAGGACTCTCCTTACTTTGACTGCTGGAAGGCTTATGACAGTGATCCTTTTCATCCCACTGATAATCCCAATGGAGTAATCCAGATGGGTCTAGCTGAAAATTAGCTTAGCTTTGATTTGATTGAAGATTGGATTAGGAGACATCCTGAGGCTTCCATTTGTACTACTCAAGGATTGGATAACTTTCATGAAATCGCCAACTTTCAGGATTACCATGGTTTGCCTGCCTTTAGAGAGGCTGTGGCAAAGTTTATGGGAACAGTGAGAGGAGGAAAGGCAACATTTGATCCAGACCACATAGTTTTGAGTGGTGGAGCAACTTGAACTGCGAAGACTATTGCCGTTTGCCTTGCTAATCCTGGTGAAGCATTCCTGGTCCCCACGCCTTATTATCCAGGGTATGCATGTTTTCCTTCCCTTCTTCCATATTTTTCCCCAATGGTTAGAACTAATACAATCATATTAGGGAAATTCTAAATGTCGAGGGAAAGAGCGAGGAAACCAGCGAGGAAAAGTAGGTGGCGGGGGTGAACCGTTCACCCCCCTCGAGATGTTTTCGGCGCGCGCATCTCGAGGGGGGTGAACGGTTCACCCCCCGCCACCTCCTTTTCCTCGCTGGTTTCCTCGCCCTTTCCCTCGACACATAGAATATTACATCATATTATCTTTATGAAGACGATCCTTTTTCTGATGTACAATTTTGTATTGTATTGCAGATTCGATGGTGACTTAAGGTGGAGAACTGGAGTACAACTATTCCCTGTTGTTTGCAAGAGCTCCAACAATTTCAAGGTATTAGGAAATACATCCTATTGTTAGGAAAATATCTTCCAGTATTATGATGTATTTCCTATTGTTAGGAAAATATCTTCCAGTATTAGGAAATACATTCTATTGTTAGGAAAATATATTTTAGCATATTGTGTTGCACGTTTTATGGGGTTAGAAGTTTTATGGGGTTAGGAAACTTTCCGATGGCTAGTGATTTGTTTCCTTGGTTTGGGAGGTTTCCTAATGTATGGTGGTTTCCTATTGTATTTTAACTACAGTATTTATATTGCTGATGAATGAAAGAAAGAAGACAATTTGGCATTAAACTTATCATGGTATCAGAGCCTACCTAAAACTTTCTTCCATCCTGATTGTTTGCTATGGCTGGTGGGGAAACTCCTCCATCACAACCTCCAAAGATCGAGGCTAATTCACCATTCTTTCTAGGGCTGCAAGATAGGCCTGGGGATTTTATCACTCCGATTCGCCTCAAACTCGACAACTTTGATGATTGGTCTCACGCAATTCGTGTTGCTCTTACTTCCCGCAGAAAATTTGGTTTTCTTGATGGCTCCATTAAAGACCTGGTTCCCCCTTGCACGAAGGATGATTGGATTACAATTCACTGCATGCTCGTTTCTTGGCTCATGAACACGATCGACTCAGAGGTAAAATCTATGTTATCAAACTATGATGATGCAAAACGATTGTGGGATGATTTGCATGAAAGATTTTGTCTTGTCAATGGTCCAAGAATACAACAACTAAAATCTGACATAAATCGCTGTGAGCAGACCAAAACTATGCCCATTGCGATTTATTTCAGCAAACTAACTATGTTGTGGGATGAATTAGATAAACACGAACCTTTAATCTCTTGCAAGTGTGGTAGGTGTACTTGTGGTGTAGGTAAACAACATGCGGAAAGGCGTGAGAGAGATCGATTGCATCAATTCCTGCTTGGTTTGGTTTCCGAATATTATGCCTCCCTGCGCTCTACTCTCTTGTCTCAAGACCCCCTGCCATCACTAAATAGAGCTTTCCAAACAATAGCTCAAGAGGAAAGAGTTAGGGGGATAGCACGCATTAAAGACGAGGCATTTGAAGTTGCGGGCTTTGCGGTACGTATGGACAATCGTTCCAAACCACGCCTTACTCGAGCCGAGAAGGCTGCCCTGGTCTGCTCACACTGCCACAAGACAGGTCATAACGACACCACCTGCTTTGAGCTGCACGGCACTCCAGATTGGTTCATTGAGAAGTATGGGGCTAAAAGTGCGTTGAAGGGGGCTGCACCACTTGCTGTTGCACGTGGCCGCGGACACGTCAAGGCCAACAAGGCCACGTCTGACCAGGCACTGATAGCACCGCCAGGATCTTCGTCGGCTGCACCTCTACCAGGTTTTTCTGCCGAACAATGGCAGGCTCTCATGGCCGCTTTCGACACTCCTCACCCTTCCCCTCATCGGTTGAACGGTATGTGGATTATTGACACTAGGTGCTCCAATCATGTTACGGGAGATTTGTCGTATTTGTCGGATTTAAGAAATGTGACTCCCTGTTCTGTTGGCCTTCCTGATGGTCAGAGTGTTGTTGCCTTGAAGGAAGGACTTGTCAAACTTACTGACAAAATTATCCTTAACCATGTTCTTTATGTTCCAAAATTAAATTGTAATTTAATTTCGGCTTCACAATTGAGTGATGATATAAACTGTGAATTCATAACTAACTCAGACTTGTGTGCTATCCAGGACCGACACACGAGGGAGGTGATTGGAACGGGTGACAGAAGGGATGGACTATACTACTTACGGGAGGAGACAAAGGTACAAGCAGTTTCAGTTTCTCCTTCAACTTCTTTGGAGCTTTGGCATCGCAGATTGGGTCATCCTTCCGAGAAAGTAGTGAAGTTGCTTCCGTTTTTCAGCAATTCTAGTGGTAACTTGAATAAAGCATGTGAAGTTTGTCACCGTGCTAAACATTCTAGGGATAGTTTTCAGTTAAGTGATAATAAATCTACTCGAATTTTCGAGTTAGAACATTGTGATTTATGGGGGCCATATGATACACCATCGTCTTGTGGGGCTCGCTATTTTTTGACATTAGTGGATGACTTTTCCCGCGCTGTGTGGATCTATCTGTTAGTTGATAAAACGGAGGTTTTTAAAATGTTTATGTCCTTTATAGCTATGATTGATAGACAGTTTTCTCAGAAATTGAAGATTGTTCGTAGTGATAATGGTACTGAATTTAATTGCCTTAAGGATTATTTTTTGGTCAATGGAATTCTGTTTCAAACTTCTTGTGTGGGGACTCCTCAACAAAATGGTCGGGTAGAAAGGAAACATAAACACATTTTGAATGTTGCTCGGGCACTACGATTTCAGGGTGGTTTACCGCTTTATTTTTGGGGGGAATGTGCCCTTGCCGCTGCTCATATAATCAATCAGACACCTTCTAGTATTCTTGGCAATAAAACTCCATATGAAGTCTTGTTTGGTGATCCGCCTTCCTTTGGTGAATTGCGTGTTTTCGGCTCTCTGTGCTTCGCCCATAATCAGAAGGCAAAGGGTGATAAGTTTGCCAGTAGGAGTCGTAAATGTGTATTTGTGGGATATCCGTTTGGCAAGAAGGGTTGGTATTTGTTTGATTTGGACAAGCAAGATTTTTGTGTGTCCAGGGATGTCACGTTTTATGAGAATGTGTTCCCATATATTGATGTTGAGGCTACTAATTTTGCTGCTCGCAATGACATTCATGGTGATCTGCATGACGGGGTGGTTGTGGATCTTCCGGATTTTTTAGAAAATGATGAGGAGGTGCAGCCAGTACGCCCTCCCACGCCCAAGGGTGTTCCAGACCCGCAGCCGCAGGCCACCACACAGCAGCAGCCGCGAGCCATACCACAGGCCACCGCCAAGCCGTTGCAGCCCGTGCTCCCTGCACCGCAGCCACTGGTGTTGCCTACGCCTTCTCATACGGATGATTCAGGGGGGGCAGTGTCGGGAGATGCTTCGCCAAGTGAGCATTTAGGTCGTGGCTTTCGGGAAAAGTATTCTTCGGTTAAGCTACGTGACTTTGTTACACACACTACGGTGAAGAAAAATAGTCCATCTTCCGCTTCACCTGCTTCTACATCTTCACCTCCCTCAGGTACACCTTATCCTATAGCACATTATGTTAGTTGTGACAGTTTTTCTGTGAAACACCGAAATTTTATTGCAGCTATTACAGCTGGAAGAGAGCCACAGTCTTTTAAGGAGGCTGTAAAAGATGCAGGGTGGCGCGCCGCTATGCAAGCGGAGATGCGGGCCTTGGAAGACAATGGGACGTGGACTATGGAAAAGTTGTCTTTAGGGAAGAAGGCTCTTGGTAGTCAATGGTTGTATAAGATAAAGTACAAATCTGATGCTAGTATTGAGAGATTGAAGGCTCGTTTGGTTGTTTTCGGTAATCATCAGACCGAAGGGATAGATTATGACGAGACATTCGCTCCAGTGGCAAACATGACGACTGTTCGCGCATTCCTTGCAATTGCGGCTTCTAAAAATTGGGAGTTGCATCAGATGGATGTACACAATGCTTTCCTACACGGGGATCTAGATGAGGAGGTCTATATGAAACTCCCTCCTGGCTTTACCTCTGATGAACCTGGTTTGGTGTGTAGGTTGCGTAAATCTCTATATGGATTGAAACAGGCTCCTAGATGTTGGTTTGCTAAGCTCGTGTCAGCTTTAAAAGGGTATGGTTTTTTACAGTCCTATTCTGATTATTCTTTTTTTACTTATAAGAAGGGGCCGGTTCAAATTAATGTGCTCGTGTATGTTGATGATTTAATACTCTCTGGGAATTATTCTGCTGCTTTGGCTCTGTTTAAAAGCTACCTTGGCTCATGTTTTCATATGAAGGACCTCGGGGTCCTTAAATACTTCCTTGGTATTGAGGTTGCCCGCAGCTCTGCAGGGTTGTTTCTTTGTCAACGTAAATATGCACTTGATATTATTTCGGAGGTGGGTCTCTTGGGTTCGAAGCCTGCTATGTCTCCGATTGAACAAAACCATCAACTGGCGCGTGCCACGGGTTCTCTTCTCTCGGATCCTGAGTCTTATAGGCGTCTGGTGGGGCGTTTGGTCTATTTGGCGGTCACACGTCCTGATTTGACGTACTCGGTTCATGTGCTATCTCAGTTTATGCAGCAACCGCGACAGGAGCATTGGGATGCTGCATTGCGCGTTGTCCGCTATTTGAAAGGTACTCCGGGTTACGGTATTCTCCTGCGCTCGGATAGTGACTTGACTTTGCAAGGTTGGTGTGATTCTGATTGGGCCGCTTGCCCTATTACTCGGAGGTCCCTGACGGGGTGGTTGGTGTTTTTGGGTCATTATCCGATTGCTTGGAAAACTAAGAAGCAACATACGGTTTCTCGTTCTTCGGCCGAGGCGGAATATCGCTCTATGGCCGTCATAACGTGTGAATTGAAATGGTTGAAATGTTTATTATTGAGTTTAGGGGTACTTCATCCCAAGGCCGTTCCCCTCTTTTGTGATAGTCAGTCTGCCATATACATTGCGCAAAACCCCGTCTTCCATGAACGTACGAAGCATATTGAAGTTGATTGTCACTTCGTTCGTGATGCCATTCAGGATGGTCTTATTGCTCCTTCTTATGTGCCAATGACTGATCAGTTGGCAGACATTTTCACAAAGGCTTTGGGCAAATCGCAGTTCGATTATCTCCTTGGCAAGTTGGGCATTCTTAACCCTCATGCTCCAACTTGAGGGGTGTATTAGGAGGAAATACATCATATTGTTAGGAAAATATCTTCCAGTATTAGGAAATACATTCTATTGTTAGGAAAATATATTTTAGCATATTGTGTTGCACGTTTTATGGGGTTAGGAAACTTTCCGATGGCTAGTGATTTGTTTCCTTGGTTTGGGAGGTTTCCTAATGTATGGTGGTTTCCTATTGTATTTTAACTACAGTATTTATATTGCTGATGAATGAAAGAAAGAAGACAATTTGGCATTAAACTTATCACAAGGTTACAATAGCTGCATTAGACGATGCATTTGAGAAAGCACAAGAGGCAAATATCAGAGTTAAGGGAGTGCTCATAAACAACCCATCAAACCCACTGAGTACAATTCTAGATAAAGAAACACTAACTAGCATAGTTAGATTCATTAATGAAAAGAATATACACCTTGTCTGTGATGAGATATATGCTGCAACTGTGTTCAACCAGCCTGATTTTGTTAGTATATCCGAAATAGTAGAGGAGGAGAGCGCGTGCAACCGAGACTTGATCCACATTTTTTACAGTATCAAAAGACATGGGGTTCCCTGGCTTTAGAGTTGGCATAATCTACTGTTATAACAAAAGTGTTGTGAATTATGCTCGAAAGATGTCTAGTTTTGAACTAATCTCAACTCAGACCCAGCACCTGATCGCAACAATGCTATCGGATGATGAATTTGTGGACAAGTACCTTGTAGAGAGTTCCGAGAGGCTAGATTCGAGGCATGAAGCTCTAACAGCAGGCCTTTCTCAGCTAGGCATTCATACGTTGAAGAGCAATGTAGGTCTCTTCTTCTGGATGGACCTTAGAAGGCTACTCATGGTCGGAATGGATGGATGGACAGAATGGTTAAGCAATCCCATTTTCAACACCAACCTTGGTATCTACTCAAAGAACTGTGGACTTGACAGAACTGGTATCTACTCAAAGAATGGTTAATCAATCCCATTTTCAACACCAAGCTTGGTATCTACTCACAGAACTGTGGACTTGACAAAGTCACAATGTCATGGGGTCACGATGAGTACATGTACTTTTTTTTTGGAAGGCGAACTGGGTTTTTAAGGATTCCATAACCTATCAAGTGGGCGACCTATAGGTCAACACCCGTTAGAAAGTAACCATGCCGCAGATGGGATTCGAAGATAGGATGTGGGGGACAAACCCACACAGCCCTAACCACTAGGCCATAACACCACTGGCATGAGTACATGTACTTGGTATGTGCAACACAACAACATTACCATTAAACCTAGTTACACTATAGTTTGTAACTTTTCGCTAACATGTTCATCCGATTCAATAGGTTGCGAAGGGGAACAAGACGACCCTCCCTCCAGCTGCACTCTTATTATCAGATTCCATTCCTTCTATGATGATTTTGGTCCTGGACATATTGTGTTATCTAGGCCGAAATACAATGCTACTTTCTCAATGCTTCGATTGGGAATAGATGGTAATCTAAGGATTTACACGCATTCATATGACTTTCTTTCTCATTCATATGCCTGACTTGAGCATTTTCTTTCGATTGGGAATAGATGGGAATATTTATGATGAGGAATAAAAAACATCTCACCATCTTTCACATCCAGTCTCATTGAATAACATTTACAAAAGAAAGAATACTCATAGGCCAGCTTTATGATCATCAAATTGTAGAAAAAAATACATGACAAGAAACATGGATATCAAAATTGCAATAGCAACTCTGTGTATCTGATGTAAAAAAGACAGTTAACTAAATATTCAAGATTCACCTTAGTTCGATTGTGATGATTTCGCCTTAACGATTGCCTTTTCCTTTTCCTTCTCCTTAATTCTAATGCCACAAACAAAACGAAGCAGGAAGTGGAGTCTCTCTCAAGAAGAATATAGGGCATCGAATTCTCATATTCATGGGACTTTTATTCTCACCATTAATCACAAAATCAAATGGTAGATGCGTAGTGATACCTCAAATTAGCCTAAAATATAGGGGTTCTCTTATGAATTCCCATGGCATAGGATTCAATGCAACCAAACACACCCTAAGTTACCTTACTAATTACTCGTAGTTTGTGTAATATGTGCATACAGCAGTTACATTTTGATGCCATTCTGGTTCAATTATTTTCCTTCACCCTCTTTGTTATGCACTTTGATCTGA
Organism: Berberis thunbergii; assembly: GCA_003290165.1. Classification (NCBI taxonomy): domain Eukaryota; kingdom Viridiplantae; phylum Streptophyta; class Magnoliopsida; order Ranunculales; family Berberidaceae; genus Berberis; species Berberis thunbergii. The sequence goes on along the minus strand of QNQO01002536.1, from coordinate 46,293 downwards.
TCTGGTGTTGTATTTTCTCCATGGAATGGAAGGTCCTTTTATGTATACAAACATACAAGGCCTTAACTTATCATCAAACTACTCAGGGACACTAACATTAACTTACCGATGTTTCCTGTTATTCTCCCCTTACTATACATACATCTGTGGAAACCGGGGCGATAAGTACTTCTGAAGGTGTCACCTTGGAAGTAGTCAAACCTGCTGCACATTCAGTCATATCCACCTTTGTTTCTGATGCAATATACGAAAGCTCGAACTCAAACTTGTAGTGCTAATGACATCCGAGGAAAGACCGTTTGCTTGACCCAAAGGGGATCAGCTCGAAATGTTGACCCTTCACAATATCACTCTGCTGGTTGGAACTCATTACGGTTGTGCCAAATCAATATAATATGGGTCTGTTTGAGTCTTCCAAGCAGTTACTCTTGGGCGTATACCTGTTGGAACATGATACCTAGCTATGGTGCAGTCTTCCAGCCTCACTCGGAGCTAACAGTGGATCGAGTGGTACAAACACAGCATTTCTTTGAGTATAGATGGTAGGTACATTAGGTTGTTCATGTCCGATTTTTTCACCTGTTTATAGTACCTTTATTATTAACAAACGCGTTATATACAACATGAAATGATATATGAGAGAAATGCCAAGGTTTCGAATTGGTGCTTTTGTTTCCTTTGTTATTGTTATTACTTCTCTTATTATTTTGCCTAGCTTCTTCCATTTAATGGATTTATAAACACCATGAAATCATATTTTTTTGGTGTGTGTACTCTTTTTCTTTATTTATTTTCTTTTTAGACTTGAAATTGTATGTTGCTTTTGTCTTGAGTTTGCAATAATAGTTTATGTTGTTATTATGATTTTGTTAGATTGGTTTTTTATTTATGCATGCTAACTTGAACTCCTTTTTTTTTTTTTTTTTTTTAATAAGAATACTAGGTTTTTTATTACTTGGAAAATCTTTTACATCAGACGGGAGAACATGAGCTGCCCGATTAAGAGAACCAAAGGACTTACATCATAACAAACCCAAAATAAATAGAGACCAAACCTCTAGTTCAATGTCTATACTTGCTGTTACTTTTCTTCATTCTAGCTGATCGACGAGGATATACTTTGATGTCTCTGAAGTCCGTCGCATGAAATCTTTTCGATATTCGAATTTGGTCTGTCTTTAAACCTGACACTACTCTTGACAAATCTTCTTCTTCTGAACTATCTGAAATGTCGGTATCGGTCTCCAAGTCGGTTTCGCTGTTAGCTTTGCGAACCAAAAAGTTGATATGATTTATATTCGATGCTTCAAGTACTATTGCATCCACTAAAGCTTCGTCATCTTGTACAATACCCGCCTCTGCTGGAAACCCAACCTTCCGGTCATGCACCTTGTCACCACTCTGAACGCGATTCTGAGCACCAACTTGAGTTTCACTGCCATAGCCATATACGAACCCACTGTCAACATCCTCAGCTGTTGCATCCTTCTTTGTTGGCCCGGAGTCGCTGCCTGACATCATTGCATTTATCTGGAGAGAAGCATTCCCACTGCTCGTTTTTTTCTCTGGGCTAGAGATCCTGACATCCCCGCCTACAGCCTTGGTCGAAACCCCCTGCGCCATCCCTGATTCCAACTGGTGAACATGCTCATAAGCTCTCTGCTGCGGCCTTACAGTTGGCGACGCTGCACTTTGAATAGAAGGATTGTCCTTAGTTTCCGGATTTATCTCATCTTCGTGTATGGGTAACTTTTGTTGTTGTCCAAGAACATTATCAATTTCTGAGGTTGTATATCCCGCCTCTAGTAGGCATTCCTCCGTAGACTCATGCTGGACCCCGATTTTAGCATGCTCTAATTTGTGACCCGCTATTTGTAATTCCGCTGGAGGACCTTCATCTTGTTCAATATTCTCCATCAATGCCTCAAATGTGTTGGACAAACACACCTTAACCGGGTCAATGGCCACCTGCTTTCTATTCCCGACTCCGTCCGAAATCTCCTCGCCTTTGCTATTTTTTGTTCCACTCACACCCACTTCCGAGTTCGAAAAATTTCCTTTTCTGATCACTGGAACATATTGTTGCCTGGTATTGTTACTTTCGGTATTTGATTTGGCTATCTTCTCAACATTACATAGTTCTGAAACCCGGCCACCGCCCTTAATGCCTAGCTTCTTGCGACAAACACTTTCCTGATGCCCGAGCAAGGAACAAAAGTCACAATATTTGAAACCTGGGTACTCAATCTTCTGCCAGAAACCTCTATTATTGGCCCTATCAATCCATACTTTGTTTGGTAATTTGTCCGCCAAAGTCATCTCAACACACACGCGGGCAAAGCTCGGGCGTGATAAACATCTAGTATGATCATCCATTCTAAAAAAAAACACCAAAAGAATTGACAATTGCTTTTAAAATAGGGGGATGAAAAAGATGTAAAGGTAAGTTAGGCAACTCTACCCACAGTGGCACCGATATCGGATCCTCCTTCAGACTAAAGCCATCATGCCAACGAAATGCTTTGAAGCGAACGCCACGAATCAAAAAGGAATCCCGCGACAAAACTTTCTTTGCTTCCTCCTCCGATTGAAGACGAACCAACACATGCCGTTGATTGAGTAAGCCGAGCGAAAAATCTCCCAAAATTCCCCAAGTTCTGTGGATCGAATCACGGATGTCTTCCAATGTTGGGCGATAACTAGAGAATTTTAAAACGATCACATGTTTTTCCATAAAAGCCTCCCCACGGAACTCATCTGTTGCCGTAATGCCAATTGCGGGAGCTCCCTCTTTACGAAATCTAGTGCCTTCAATCGGAGTCTCCACGACGTCAGCCACCAAAATTTTTCCCAAAATCTGGGCGAACGAAGGCCTAGAATCCCCATGACCCGGTCCCGTGGGGGGAGGGGTGGAGACTGGGGCCGTGCACATCACATCCAGATGTCAGTCCGACTAGCGGATGGCTGCTGTCCTGTCGGATCAGCCCGTACCCGTCTCCCGTCGCCAAAGCCGGCGGCCAGGCAGAGAGAAAGGTGAAAGTTTCCCCTCGCGGCGGCTGTTCAGGATCTTGCCGGCCTTGAAGCAGATCGATCTCGCGTCCGTGAAGAAACGCGGACGGTCGATCTCGCAGCCTGGAGTGATGGCGGCGGCAGCCTCGTTCGCGAACTGCTCCTCAGATCTCGATCGCGAACTGCTCCTCAGATCTCGTGGTGGCGGCGGCTGCTCCTCAGATCTCGTGGTGGCGGCGGCTGCTCCTCCTCTCAGCCCCTCCGTTCGGTACTCCTCTGTCTCCCTAGATCTGGAGAGATCTTGCAGAGCTCCTCGCAGAGCAGAGATCCCCGCAGAGCAGAGCTTCGCAGCTTCCGGACAGATGTTCACCCTCGCAGAGCAGAGCTTCGCAGCTCCTCGCAGAGCAGAGCTTCGCCTCTCTCGGAGGTTCTTCACTTGTCAGAACCTTCACCAATGTGGTTGGACAAATCAATATGGTTGAACTCCTTCATTTTATGGTGGTTGGACAAATCAATATGATAATCGCGGATCCTAGTCTAAGTTGAAAGTTTATATTTTTAGTCCATGAAAAACAATTTGTTGTGAGTTAAGAGTCACCAATGTGTATAACGATTCCGAAATTCATAAGCAATTATTTATTTTGGATAGTTTCCACTTTTCATTAATCCAAAATGAGTAAGATCAATATGGCATACACCAAGACATGTAGATGATCTTACAATGTGTTATTCTACATACATATACGGAGATAGGCGTGGGGTGATAAATACTTCCAAAGGCGTTGCCTTGGAAGTAACTAGACCTGCAGTTGCAGTCATATCCACCTTGCTTCCAGATGGGATTGAAAGCTCAAATCCGTGTAGGAGGCGTGCCAAGCCTAGTGATACCACCTGAAGTCCTAATGATAACCCAGGGCAAGCACGTCTCCCTGACCCAAATGGGATCAACTCGAAATGCTGACCCTTCACATCCACATCGTTGTTTGAGAATCTTTCAGGTTGGAACTCACTTGGGTTGGGCCAATCCAATGGGTCTCTTTGAATCTTCCAGCCATTCACGATTAGGTGTGCCTGCTGGAACATGATACCCTGCTATGGTGCAGTCTTCTGTGGCTTCATGTGGAGCTAACAGGGGAGCAGTCGGGTATAAACGCAATGTTTTTTTGATTATAGCTTGTAGATATGTTAGGTTCTTGATATCCGATGCCTCCACCTGTCTACCCTTTCCGACATGGAATTCCAACTCGTCTTGGGCTTTCTTCAACACATGTTGATTATTTAGCAGTGCCGATAAAGCCCAAATCATTGTCACCATTGTTGAATCACTTCCACCTAAGATCATTATCTGCAAAAATCAAGAACCTCAACTTAGAAAATACTAATTCAAAATAGGCTTATAACGTTGTAATTGGTACGAAACAACACTTACGAAACATGTAGCCTTATTGATGGTATCGGCATCATAATCAAAGTTGGAGAGATTTGAGTCTTCAAGTATGGCAAGCATCACATCCATGAAGTCCCGATTGCCGGTGGTTTCACCAGACCGTCGCTTCCTTTTATGCTCGTCCAACCACCCCTGAACTATACCATCAACTTCCCCAGCTACCTTCTTCATCTCTTTCTCATAACCCTGCAATTCCAACCACTCCAGAAACGGAAGAAAATCTGACACCACAAACAACCCCACAAGCCTGAAAAAATCCCTCGCTGCCTTTCGACACCTCCTTGATTCATGTTCAGTAAAATCAGTATTTGCACCAAAGTATCTCTTCCCATTAACCAGCTTAAATGACACATTGAGTGTCAGATCACCAAACCATTGCTTCATGTCTACTAAAACAAGGCCATGGGTTTTGGTTTTGCTGGAACATAATTCGTACAACTCTTTGATACTAGTAGATATTTCATCCTCCCAGACATGCTTGAGTGACTCGAGGCGATTGGTGGAGAGGACCTCATGCACGACTATTTTGCGTATTTCACGCCAATAAGGCCCGTATGGAGCAAATGCAAACATGGCGTACTTGTAGCCCATGAGCTTAACAGCTATAGAGCTTGGGCGAGTTGCTAAGATCCTATCATTAGTGGTAAAACACTCTTTTGCAATCTCTGCATTGCTTACAACTAATGCTCGGCGCATGCCAAGCTGCATCATGAAGACTGGGCCATACTTATCAGCCATGGCTCCCAATGTTATCTGCGGGAGGTCACCCCAAACTAGTAGATGGAGGTGACCGATGATCGGCCATGCTCCACCCGCCCAGGGTGCCTCCTTTATTTTGTCTCCCTTTCTAGAGAATGATTTTCTCCATACTATGTAGTAAACACATAGTAATGCAATGAGACTCACTAGTGGAGTTGCCAGGAACTGAAGTGAATACATGATTTACTTGCCTTCAATGGTTTAATTTTGGATGGAACTCTGCTGACAATTTATTGATCTTTAAAAGAATGCTGTTTATTGCTATTACCTACAATCATTTTCATGAAACAGAGACCTTCAACATTTAAGATCCATCCACCTGATCATTTTCTTTCTGTAATTTGCACAAACGTGAATCTCGTTTGTGGCCATAGTCATGAATGATGATAATTTTTTAACCAAGAAAATTGTTGCCATCCTTAATGTCATTATCATTATCAATGATTCTAAGGGAATCATTAAGCTCATATTTAAAGATACCTGTTGGATGATCTTATTACTCATATCTACAGATCATTGAACAAAAATAAAATCAGTCCTACAAGTTTAGTTTATTTATTTTTATTTTTTATTTTTTATTAAAAGCAAGCACGGTTGTAAGGGCTTCTTAATCTTTTATTAATAAAAAAGTAAAAAAAGAAAAGAAAAACTCAATTACAATCTTTGGAGTGTTAGGGCGTCACGTCCCTTTGTTCACTATCCCAACAATCTCTACCTTTGACGCTAATCGCCACACATCCTACAATTCATTTATCCGATCTGCAACATCTTAAAGTATACCTCCTCGAGTGTCTTATGTAACTAGTTTTCTACGAGTAGCAATCTTTGGAGTGTTAGGGCGTCGCGTCCCTTGGTTCACTATCCCAACAATCTCTACATTTGATGCTAATCGCCATACATCCTACAATCCATTTATCTGATCTGCAACATCTCGAAGTACACCTCCTCGAGTATCTTATGTAATTATGATTCTGCGAGTAGCACTAGGTGTACAGGTTCGACTATTTCCGACGCCATTGGCTCCACCTAATTGAAGCCACCGCACTAACTCCACCTCGTCCGAACTTGTAGGACACTCCCTCTTGACGTGGATCTGAAGCCTCACCCTGAATCCTTCACCTAGAAGACCTATGCTCCAACTGGACCTGGCTCATTGCCCTGCACCTACTCTACTTGAACGATGTGTCATCTGCAACTCCTCCTTGCCAAGTCCCAATTGAACCGTCGGCTCGGACACCACTTGTTAGGGCATCACGCACCCCCTTGGTTTAATATTGTCCACAACTTAAATACCAACATATTGAGTCATCATCCTGGGCTTCTGTGGTGTGAGGTTTTCTCCAAAAGGCTTCCTTGCTTTTAGGGAGTGGACCAGTTCCTCATAAACCTTTGTGACAACTCCTTGCTTGATGTGAGACTATTCAAGCCAACACTCTCCTGACATTAATTGCTCTCATATCAAGCAAGGACACGAGTGATTATCAACATTTGGAAGATTCAACGAGACCCGACGATTTGGTCAGATCCTTGCGAATTCCAACCAGAGAGATTTTTTATGAACAAAGATTGGGACTTTAAAGGTCTAAATTTTGGGTTGATTCCTTTTGGGTTTGGTATGCGGGTGTACCTCGAGATATCCTTCGCACTAGATGTGGTGTCATTGAGTTTGGCTCGATTGCTACATGGGTTTGAGCTTAAGACGTAACTTGGTTGCGAGGTGGACATGACCGAGAGTTGTAATTTGGTTAATGAGAAGGCCACCCCTTCGGAAGTTCTTATTAGTCCCCACTTATCTTCCAACGCATCTATCAAATGATTGTTATTGATTGTCATGGAGCTTTCTCCTTCATGTTTAGTCATTAAGGGGTGACTTTTCCATCCATGTTGGGATAATGTCAGCTTGAATAGTTTCACATCAATTAAGGAAGAGTTGTCACAAAGGCTTATAAGAAGTGGTCTACTTCCTAATAGAAATGATGCATTTTTGAAAAAAATAAACCTTACACCACTTTGACCCAAGATGGAGGCCCAATATGGTGGTGTTTAAATTTGGAACATCGTTGCTATGCATAGTGGACCAAATGTATTGTTGAGATTTGTGGAGCCTAAATGTATTTTAGTTTCCTTGTATGAGAGAATAGGAAGTTCCTGTAAGGGAAATACTTGCTGGAACATATAGTCCAAAACACTAGCTGATGCAAATAATTCCAAACACAAGACCAATACCTAGTTGGTGAAAGTGAATGATTGAAAACGCTATACAAGTAATAAGCAAACAACAAGCAATACGTAATAAGCAGACAAATAAAATCACACCAGGATTTACGTGGTTCAGCTTTACCTACTCCATGGACAATGACTATGTAACTATCTTATTGATATGCACTTACTTGAAGATTACAACGTTCTCAAGCAACGATCCTTGAGATTACCCAATCTCAGGTCAACAATACCACCAAGTAACAAGAGTCTCTCCACAATCTTCCTCCCTTCACTCCTCCTTATAATAGAAGTATAACCCAAAAGGAACCCCGAAGTTTTGATGAAACTGCAAACGAAGAACACCAAAATTACTCGATTGCAATCCTTCTACTTGGCTATTGTTTCACTCTGCACACACATTAATTCATGCCGAACTTGCAGCCGTTTCACGCTATATTGATGTTGCCTTCACGCTGTGTTGTTGTTTGTATGTGTTGCTAATCATAGTGTGTTTGTTGCTCGTTGTATGTTTGCAATTTAAACAAAAAGAGAGATGAGTTTGAGTCATTCTTAGTAAATGACTCAAAATCCTTCTCTAATTCGTCCCTTAAAATTGGGAGCCAAAATATCATTACACAAAAGGACTGTGAGTCCTTATTTGTAAAAGACTGTGAGTCCTTCTCTGTCTCTGTCTCACAATCTTCACCTTCACGAACAATTTTAGGCCACCACACAAACATCACAAACAATCACATAAGAATCTCCGCCTTGGCATAAAAAACTGCCAAGACGGTTAGAGAATCGTCATCATGCCCCTAAGGGCCCTTCTCCCTTAGGGCGTCAACACTAAAAGAGCTTGATCAAGTTGAAACAATGCTCAAACTTGATCCCTGGAACAACTTTTTTCAACATATCAGCTGGATTGTCTTTAGTACTCACCTTCTCCAAGAAAACATCGTCATCTTCGATGACATCCATCAGAAAAAGATACTGCACATCAATGTGCTTCGTCTGGGCATGAAGAACCTGGTTATTCACAAAATGGATAGCAATCTTACTGTCACATCATCCTGAGTAACACCCAAATCACTAACCAAGCCTCGAAGCCAAATGGCTTCCTTTATCGCCTCTTATAGAGCCATGTACTCTGCTTCAGTAGTAGACAAAGTAACTATAGATTGTAATTGAGACTTCCAGCTCACCGGACCCATCACCAATGTAAAACAATTACCTGTAGTCGATCGACACCTATCAAGATCACCAACATAATCCGAATCAACATAACCTCGGATCATATTTGACACATATCCTCTCTCACATACTAAACCAGCATCCAGCATACCCCGAAGATATCTCAACATCTACTTCATGGCTGCCAATGTTGTTTTCCCGAGTTTGACATAAACCTGCTAACAGATTGACTGCATGAGCGATATCCGGACGTGTAAAGATCATGACATACATAAAACTACCAACTGCACTGCTAGCATAGGAACCTGTGACATGTATTCCCTCTCATCCTCTATGATAGGAGACAACTTATCCGAGAGCTTAAATTGAGCAGCCAAAAGAGTATTTAACGAGTTGAACATATCTATGTCAAAACGATGAATAACCTTATCTAAGTATTGTCTCTCTGACAATGTCAGTCTGACCTTCTTCTTATCTCTTACTATCTCCATCCCACCATGGGTTTGTTAGATCCGAGAATGTGATTATTAGATTTCAATCGGAAGAGGAAGTTAGTAAGGCATTGTCATGGGATTCCTTTATGATATGAGGGGTTAGATTCAAAGCTTTCCATTGGCATCAAGGATTTAGCCTTAGGGAAGATCCGATGCTAGCCCCTTTGTGGGTGGATCTTCCTAATCTTCCTTTACAATTTTTTCATCCTTTGTTTTTAAAAGAAGTTGGAGAAACCAACCTAAGTCTAACATTGCATTTTCAATTTTAGTATTACCGATAGCACAAGGGATAGTAAAACTACCTGGATCCTTACACTTCGGTGGCAATTTCCTTTAAAGAACTGCGGAGACATTCTCACTTACCTTAACTACCTCTCCGTTTTTAAGACGTCTCTTTGTTGTGCAAAGTTCCTTAAAAAATTTTGCATACTTAGGCACTTGCTTAATAGCATCAAGAAGCGAAATATTGACTTGGACTTTTTGAAAAGTTTCCAAAATTTCCTTATCCTGTTCATCTTTCTTAGATTTGGCAAACCTACCTGGAAAAGGCACAAAAGGTGGAACAAGATTAGCAGAAACTGAATTTGGAATGCTCACCTTCTTACCTTGGAGTTCTGGTGTTTCAATGATGGCTGGAGAATCCTTATGTAACTCAGTTTCCCTATTTCGACAATGTTTAGGGACTATTGGCTCATTCTCAATTTTCCCACCACTCCTCAATGTAATTGCTTTTGCAGTTTCAAACCCGCCCTTCGAATTTGGAGTGGTAGAACTAGGAAGTTTTCCTTGCTCGCAAATTTGTCCAATAAACTCAGCTATTTGTCCCATCTGTAGCTTCAAATCTGCTATATCTTTTGCTTGATTCTTTGAGAAATAGTTAATGATTTCAGAATCTCATCATAATTAAGTGGCATACCTGAATTGTGCTGAGGTGGTTCAGGTGGTCCTTGAAAGAAACCAGGGGGTGGCCGATTCGAAGACTGTTGGTGAGGTTGTTCGGAATTTCTCCATCCAAAACTGGGGTGATTTCTCCAACCTTCATTGTAGGTGTTCGCACTGCATTAGTTAAGGGTTTATCTCCACACACCAAACATATGCTTATAAATCAATCTTCAATAATCACTTGCTAACTCGTGAGAGACAATGCTCAAGACTAACCGTGACCACACTGCTTTAATCTTATTATTTTTCCAAGTTCGTTGAATTAAACTAAGCGTCGCTTTCAAACTATTCTTATCATGCTATCTAAACAGGAATCGCAAGTTAGACAACAATCTAAGATCATTAAGTTTTGTGGAAAATATGAACACTGACTAGGCAATTACAAGTATGATCAGCATCTTGTTATTGTCTAGGTTTCTACTTAACCTTACCAACGTTCCTTAGTATTTACTACTTGTGAGTACATAATCATAACAATTAGGTGAAACTCTCCTATACTCTAACCCCAGATCGTAGCATGCTTACTAAGTTGGCCACCTTAACAAACATACAAGGAAAAGTTCTCTATAAAGCAGTTAAACAAAACACAGTCACTAATTAGCAAGGAAGATTAAATTCAATTAATATATAAAGCACATGTTCGGGGCTTCGAATCCACCCCTAACTAAGACAAGTTTAGCTAGACATATTAATTATGTTCGAATAGCAATACATAGTTAATATCAAACTAAAAATAAGAGAAAGAGATTAGAAATAACGTTGTCGCCTGTGTGTGTTGGTACTGAGTGGAAATTGGGGTGCAAATAGCGCGATATATCTATCTTCACCTTCCTCACTCGATTTGCTCCTTCGCGATCTGCGACACTAGTTTCTCTGCTCCTTCCTCTTCATGATTTGGTCCTTCCTCTTCACGATCTGCTTGTGAATTAGAGTGAAAAGGGGATGACAAGAGACAGCAAAAGAGTGAGGGGGATGGCGATCGGGTGAGTTTGGCTGAGAACGGGAAAAAGGGACGAAGAGGGAAGGACGAGGTTGCGATGGGTGGCGACAATCAGGGATAGCGAGAGAGAGGACTGAGACGAGGGTTTCTGTGCGAAGAGGTTCTGATGGTGATGGCGATAAGGGAGTCAGGCGAGATAGAGATGAAGACGATGATGATGTTGGGTTGCAGGCGGTGATGAAGGCGGTAGATGGATGCGTTCAGGACGATGGATGGATTATGGGTGACGACGGCTAGGGTTTGGCGAGGTGACGATGGGTGTGATGGATACGATGGATGAATGCTATTGCTGGATGGGTGCGAAACAGGGAGGAATTGCGGCTGTAACGAGGGTTAGGGCTTGTTGTGGAGGCTGTGGATGGATCGATCTCTCAAAGCCAGGTATCGTCCCCTTTTATTCTTGTTTTCTTCTTTCTCACTACAAAAAAGGCCTTTAGGGATGTAGTTAAAATTGTCGCTATAGACAACATTTCGTCGCCATATATATTGGGCGACAAAATATTAGTCGCGCAATGGTTGTCGCCACAACTCTGTCTCGCAAGCCTTTGCGCGACGAAACTTAACCTTCGTCGCTACAAAATCCTTTTTGCGCGACGACACGACAGATCTGTCTTGCAAGTCTTTGCGCGACGAAAATAACTCTTCGTCGCTACAAAATCCTTTTTGCGAACCTTTCATCGCACAAGATATTCTTTACGCGACAACAATATTCATCACTCTAACGTTGTCACAGAGGTTACGTCGATCCAAACACGCTTGATCTATTTTTATGCGACGAAAATTTGTCACTTAAAGTTCTGTTTAATAATTTTGAAATCTTTTAATTCAAATATTTATTTTGATTAAATTTGAAATATTTATTAATTGAATCGTCTCACGCATAGAAAGGTTTGGCTAATTTATTTAAATACTATTAATTTTACAAATTAATAATGTAAAATCATAATGTATCCATTACAAATTAAAATTTTTAAACCATACTGTATAGTTACAAATTCAAAAAACACATCAGTACATTTTTTAGGGATGTGGTGGCTGATGATGGTTTGTCGACAATAGCGGGAGGCTAGACAAATTAATCCCCGACTGTTGGAGAGCCCCTAATAACATACTCCACCTAGTTGCCTCTTGTGCTTGTCGTTTCCCCTCCCGAGCCTCTTGGGCCTCCCTCTCCGCCTCACGCGCTTTGGCAGCATTTAACTCATTATGTAATTCCTCCACTTTCGACTGTAATGATGAAACGATTCCGACTGACCGCTGCGAAGCTGAAGATGAGGTGTTGACCTCACGAACTTTAGCTTTTTCCATCCCCCGAACAATCTTTCCAGGTCTTGGACCTAGCGATTCCAATGTCTCCGTCAAAATATGTAATCCTGCATCAGGATTGTCCATTGTGAGCTGTTCCAACGGAGTTCCCGAAGGATGCTGCAAGGCCACTCGCTCCATGTAGGCATCCCGCCTCTCCACCATCGTTTCCTTGATTAAAAAAAGTATTAAAAATTAATAACTTTTAAAACAACAGAAGTGACAACATGCAAAAAATGCAAAGAATAAAACTTACATGCAACTTCACGGCCACCTCATTACCAGGTAGTGCATAACATCCTTGAACATGTCGATTTCAGGGAATTTTGAACCGTCCTACAAAACATTGTTAAAATAATAAACCAACTAATATAAATATTTAATTGAATGTATTGACTAAAAATAAAATAATGAAATGAAACATGAATTCACTTACTAGACGTCGTTCCTCCACCCTGTAAGAGAAGGGCAATGAACCAGAGTGATGTAAAATTTTCTTTTGACGCCAGTTCGCCTTGTTCGCCTCAGATCTTTTTTGTATAATTATTCAAAATATATATTAAACATATGCATTATTACATATATAAAAATAAATATGTTTATTTTAATTAAATAAAACGTTAATGCTTACTAGAAATGTGGGAGTTCGAAAATGATCGCACAACCACACCCACTCATCAGGCCTATGCTCCAATTCAATTGGGGGTTGTGCCTTAGCACTATCCACGTCAGAAAACGTTTGGAAGTATCGATGGAAATTATGCTTCCAATTCTTGTATCGATCCACGCACGTACCGGTGATATATTCATGAATGTTTGGATCATTCATGTCAAACTCAAAGTTAACTTGAAATTTTAAATAATATTTATTAGAGATTATTAAGGCCCAAAGAGATAAGTTATACCAAATCATGTAAAAATACAAGCATAAATATGCAAAACCTTCAAAACTTTCTGCATTATAAAGATTTTAATTACTAAAGGTTGAGATGAATGGCTAAAACTTACTATGAGCGCGTCCAACACCACAGCCTGCGTCTCGGGCTTGACCTCACTCCAAGATGAGGATGTCATTGAGCAATGGTTGTGAATGATTGCACCGATGTCATGCACCAACAAGCTATTAATCTTCGCCGATTGCGAGCGACGATGACTAGGATCCCACACTACGACAATGCGTGTGTTAGTGGTTCGTGTGATCCTTTGGGATTTTAGTTGTCTACAGGGCCCCCTCGTTTTCTTTGTTGTTGTAAAAAAAAATCAATTTGCCGAATATGATGAGGAAAACTTAAGTTTATTACCTCTAGGGAGCTCTCCATCTCCTTGAGGGGAGGGGTTTACATCCCCGGTCATGGTTACAGTCTCGAGTGCAATCTCAGGAGCTGCTGATCGACGCTTTGTTCGTCGGGCACTTCGTCGAGTGAGAACTTGAGAAGCTAATCCAGACGATGAAGATTGATCAACTACTGGAACATTTTTATCCATGTGCTGGTGGAGTACTGATAGAAGCAGCCCTTGTAGCGGGAGCATTAATGGTGGAATGAACTACGTTGGGCGGAGGAGCGGCGACCGAACTACTATCAGCAACAATTACAGACCTACGTTTTCATGTAATCAAAGAAGCCATCTGAACCAAAATAATAAAAACACAACACAACAATTACAAAGTAACATGAAGACAAAGTAAATAGATGCAATCAGTGGAAGATCGTATAAAACAATACAATGTATAATGAAGGAGAAAACTTGAATTTCATAAGGTTCAGGAAGAAAACTAGATAAATGGGGAAGAATAACAAAAAAAATTTGAATTTCAAAAGAAAATGTAGAGGAGATATAAATGTACATGTCTAGCATTTATATGCAAATGTAAATCACTATAGTACAATAATCAATAAGAGAGATTTGAGCTTTACTATCAGAAAACTCATTCAAAATTAGATCAAAAGAGGGGGGAATTTAGAAAGATTAAATCAATTGGGGAACAACCAAAACTGATCATGGAATCATAACATTATACTTGAGAACAACTGAAGTAGGCTATTAGCTCATGCAAAAAAAATATCGATGGAGTGATTTGAAGGAGCATCTTAGTACAAACACTTAAGCATGTCACCTTCTAGATTTTTTGAAGATAAGAACAACTGAAGTAGGCTATTAGCTCAATAGTGGATTCCTTTTATACTTAACTAAAGGAAGATATTGTTGTTAGTGATCCAATATAATTGAATGTTTTAGAGTCATGGGTTCTCTAATGGCAGGTTGGGGATCTCATTCCCCAGATCCAAAAACTGGTAACTTCACTCTGCTCTATTGGTTTATGAAAAGGCATATTGTAGGTAGTATTTCTTTTATTTCCTGTATTAGACTCCATTTCATTATGACTGGCATTTTGCTGTGATATTTTAGAGGAACAAATCCTAAACTAAAAGAGAAATCGAAGCTTATTGGAGATCAAAAAAGGGGACAGAGGAGGAAGAGCCTTTGAAATTAATTTCAACTTCACCTAAGAGTATCCAGGTAATTATCTCTCTCAAAGTTCAGAGACTTGGTTGATTACTGAAAAGCTCAGACTTGAGAACCAAATGTTTCGAATGGAAAAGATGCCAAGTAAGGACATAAGCGTTTGCGCAAGTATGAATGTCTCCATTGCTGCCAATTCCTGTAACCTACATCCTCAGTTTAACCTATACCTTGTCCCTTTCCAGGGCGAAGTTAGTCATACATCCAAGGCTATGCAGTAGGACCAAATTCCAGACACACTGCCCATACATTCTTTTCAATATGCATCACATCTAGGTTGTGCCTGATCTTTAATTTTGACCAGTACGGAAGCTTGAAGAATATACTATTCTTCGTCCAGTTCAGATGTGTAGATGACCTGTGCAAATTAGTATCACGGTTATCGGGATGTTTGCCAATCTGACCAAATTCCAAGCTATTCAACTTAGCCAAAATGTCATCCCCCGACCATTCTCTAGGTCTAGTGTCATTCTCCATTTTTCCATCAAAGTCCATCTTATTTGTTCGCCACTCGTGATCCTGGGGCAACCATCTACGGTGACCCATATAACAAACCTTTCTCGCGTGCCAATCAGACGTTACATCATCGTTGCATATCGGACATGCCTTATAGCCCTGAGTACTCCAACCTGAAATATTTCCATAAGCGGGAAAATCATGTATAGTCAACATCACTTTGCAGCATGTTGGGAGTTACGGTATCTCCTACCATATCATCAATGCCATCTTCGTTCATCGATGCATATGGATAAGCGTCATTTATTATACCCATAACTTGGTCATTATCATTCATGGACGTTTCATCAATGTGCGGCACAAGTGGCTGGGAATTTGATGAAGTCGAACCAAATTCTCGTTGCTCCCCATGATAAATCCACCTCGTATAATTCAGAATCATCCCATACCTCGCCAAATGATATCGAACCATATTGAATGTCTGCCACAAACAATTGTTACGACATTGACACGGACACTTGATATGATTCGTCGTACCAGTGACATGTGCCCTTGCAAACTCAATGAAGCTCTCGATCCCATTTAAATATTCATCACAGCATTTGTCCTGATTTTGTATCCACTGTCTTTCCATTGCGCATGTTTTCAGTTTATAAACAAAATATGAGAATTAAAGAGAGTTAACGACACTAATGCGGTTAGGTTTCAATGTGGAAAAATTTCAGCAGCATCTCAATTACAATTCTTCAAGTGGACGATGTAGATATTATTAATTAATAAATATCTAGTATGCACTTGAAAAACAATGTGAGACACTCCAAAAAATTCACTTGATAGCAACCTAATTTCATGAAATTTCAAAAAATAAAAAAATTAGCAATTTCCTCACCATTTTCCAAGTGAAAGAGAGAGAAGATTGGAGGTGTGGCCGGCGTCGGCGACACAAAGAAAACACAAAGCCTAATTAAGTGCTGGAAGCTTGGAGTATATAGTGAGAGAAATCAATCGAGCAGAGAAAAAGAATAAAATGAGAGGAGAAAATAGTGAAAAACGCATATCTGATTATTCTAATTCATGGAAAAGATGAACAGGTTAGAGCTTGTGCGACGACACCGTTCGTCGCCCTGGGATGTTTTAGGCGATGAACATGCTCGCTTTAGGCGACGAAGCTTTTCAATTCGTCGCGTAAGATATCTTCAGGCAACGACAAAGGTTGTCGCCCTAGGATGTTTTAGGCGATGAACCTGCTCGCTTTAAGCGACGAATCTTTGTTGTGTTGTGAATACTTTATGTGATGCAGGTTTCCACGTCGTCACATAAACTATCTTCGGGCGACGACAAAGTTTGTCGCCCTAGGATGTTGTTCAAAGTGGCCGGCCCACAGCAATAGGTATTTTAGGGCGACAAAATATTTGGGCTTAAGCGACAATAAATTTTAGGCGACGAAGGCTTCTGGTTCGTCGCGTAAGTTATTTGTGGACGCAGGTTTCTTGTTCATCGCGTAAGATATTTGATGCGACAAAGGTTTCCAGTTCGTTGCGTAAGATATTTGATGCGATGACGCACTACAACAATTAAGACATTTTTCAAGAAAAAATGTCCTTGACAAAACTCAAAATTTTGTTGAAAACTACTTTTAACAAGGAAAAAAATTCGTTAGTGGGTTCCTGGAGGCATCCCTGTAGCTAAAGGTATTTGCCAAGGAATTACATTTTTTTGGTAAAAGGGATGCTAAGTCGAGAAAATATTTTGTTGGTAATATTGACAACTACCAAGGAAATTCGTTGGTAAAAATCAAATATCGTTACCAATAAATTGTTTGTTGCAAGAACTATTTTATTTACCTACTAAATTTTTCTCGAAAAATCTTAAAATCATCAAGAAAAATTGTCGTTGGCAAAGGTAACAACCTTTATCATAGAACTTTTTCGTTGGTAAAATGCATGAATATCAACGAAAGTTGTCATCGGTATCTTACCAATTACCAAGGAAATTATTTTCAATAAAAAACGATATATTAAAGTTGTCTAATAGACGACCTAATCTAGGTGCCAAAGTCTAAGGACACCACCCACTACCTCCCAAACTCTAAGGAAACCGCTCTTGATGATAAGACCCCACTATGGAATTCCATATATTATTTTTAGGCTCAACGGGAATCGAACTTCTGACCTATAGTAAAATCTGTTGCAATATTTACCAATTGAGCTATTTGAATAATTGTGTTGTGTGAAATAAGTTTATAGCTTATTAAATCAAATTACTCATTTTGTGCAATAAAAAAATCATTGCTACGTATATAATAGAGACCAATATATAATATTTCGTCACTATAAATTTGAACTAAATATTTTCACGATTATAAGATTTATGTTAAATATCTACCACTTTTAGCAATGAAATTTTTTTCACAATAACACCATTATAATTAGCAACAAAATGGTAATAACATTTCAATGCTATATGTTATTGAAATTGGTTATATCCCCAATGAAATTAAATTAAATTGTTGTAAATAATAAAATGAGCCTTAATAAGAAAAAAATTCATGGAAATTTTATCAATATTTAGCAACGAAATAAATTGTTACCATTAATATTATAATTAACAGTAAAATAATGTTGTATTGTTAAATAAATTTTATTTGATTTTTCAGATGAAATAATATCAATGCTACTAATAAAAAATTTCAACGAATTGATATTTTTCCACTATAAAGAAGCTAGGAGCTTTAAATAATAAAAACAAATTCATGAAAAAAAATTCATTATAAGTAACCAAATAAATCGTTGCAATAACGTGGTAATTAACTAGAGAAAATTTAGTTTCATTGTTGAAGAGACACGAACAAGTGTTATATTGCATTTACTAAGAAAATGTTTGTCAATAATATTAATATTTATTAGCAATGAAATAATTTATTGTAAATGACGTCAGTATAACTAGCAAACTAAAATTTCGTTGAAACAGAAATATTTTGTTACTAAATAATGTTGGTGGGAAATTGGTTTTGGAATAAATATTTTTCGCCACCTCTTTACAAAGAAAAGTTACCAACAAAATAGATTTTGTTACAAAAAGTGACAACTCTATGGTTTTTTCAATGAAATTTATTTTTGTTATAAATAGTAACATATTAACTAGGAAAATAAAATTTGTTAGTAAATAAAACATTTTTTTGTAGCGAGTATACCAATTTCCAACAAAACAATGACTTGTCGCTATAAAATAGTTAGTGAACTTTAATAAAAAACAAATTTTCATGAAAATAATTATCAGTTTTTTACCTAGAAAACAATTTGTTATGAACAATGTTATAATTACCAACAAAATCTTATTTCATAGCTACAAAGATTTCATTAAAAAAGATATTATTTCCAATAAAATAAAAAATGTTGCCAATAGCGTGACAATTCTCAACGAAATATTACTTTGTTGCTATAAATTAATAAACGAGCTTTAACAAGAAAAAACCTAATGGAAAAAATTATCAGTCATTATCAACGAACCGAATCATTACTAATAATGTGATTATTGTCTAGGAAAACATATTTCCTTACTAAAGAGGGATGAATAAGATTTAATATTCGTTAACAAGGAAAGTGATTTGTTGTTAAAATTAGTCTTCTTTAGCAACAAAATATTTCATTTCAGATGATGCCATAATTACCAAGGAACAAGTATTTTGTGGCCATAAAAATAATTTCATTGTTAAATCAATTTAGCGAGAAATTGGGTTTGGAGGGAATGTTTCCCGCCACCTATTTAACAAGGAATGTTTCATACAAAATATATTTTCTTGGAAAACAGTAACAAGTTTATGGTTTTTTCAAGGAAATTTTTATTCGTTGACAATGCTACAATATTAACAAGGAAATCAATTTTCATAACAATAATTTTGTTGGTAAAAGATAGATTTCTTGTAGTGACGGTTTCCAGGTCGTCGCGTAAGCTATGTTTACGCGACCAAACAGTGTGTCGCCCGAGGATATTCAAGTTGGTCGTTCAAAGTGGTCGATACGTAGCCCTAGGTATTTTAGGGTGAAAAAATATTTTGTTTTAAGTGACGACACGTTGTCGCATATTAGGTATGCGACGAAGGCTTTAACTTCATTGCGAAAGAGGTTTTGACTCGACGAAACAGTTCGTCGCATTAAGTAGTTAGCTATTTTTTGTAATTGTGTGACGAAATTAAATATGTCGTCGCGCCAGGATAATATTGAGCGACAAAACTTCCCTCGTCGCGCTACGAGTCGTCGCAAAAGGGGATTTTTTTTAGTAGTGTCTGTGGTTTCCTTGTTTGTGTGGTTTCCTTGTTTGTGTGATTTCCTTGTGCAATTAGTATCCTAAATTGCCAATTTGCTTCTATTTTAAAATATTGTAATTGAAAACCTACACAAACATGAAAATAGCAATTAGTACCATAATTAACAAGTAATAGCTAAAAATATATATAGAAATATGGTACTAAAGTAGCCTAATTATGCCCCTATAATGCTTCATCATTTTCATCCGTTTCTGCCTCATGTTCTTCTTCTGTGTTATCTTTATCATAACACCATTCAAAATCTAACAACACCTGTTCTTCATAGCTCACGTCCCACTCCCATTCTCTGTCTTCCTCAAATACTATATCTCTGCTAGTCACCACTCTTTTAGATACCAGATCATACAACCTGTAGCCCTTTGATTCCTCACTAACTCCTAGAAGCACACATTCAAAGCTCTTGTTTTCAATCCTAGTCCTCCTAGCATCTGGCACATGAACATGTGCCACACACCCAAAGACTCAGAAATGTTCCACTGAAGGCTTCACACTAGACCATGCCTCTTCAGGAGTGACATCCTTAACAGCTACTGAGGGACTTTTGTTTAAAACATATATAGTCCAATTCACTGCCTCAGGCCAGAAAGTTTTTGGAATCTTCTTTTCTGACAGCATTGAACGAACCAAGTTCATTATTGTCCGATTCTTTCTCTCGGCTACCCCATTCTGTTGTGGAGTGTAAGCATTGGTAAGCTGCCTTTTGATGCCACATTGTTTACAAAACTCATTGAACTTGTCGGCGTTGAATTCACCCCCTCTATCAGTGCATAAGTACCAAATATACATGCATGTCTCTTTCTCAACCAGTTTCTTAAAGCATTTAAATGAATTGAAAGCTTCTGACTTTTCTACTAGAAAGTAAACCCATGCTTTTCTACTAAAATCATCAATAAAGCATAAGGCATACCTCTTCTTACTGTTTGACGTAGGAGTTATTGGACCACAAATGTCTGCATGTATGAGTTGCAGCTTCTGAGTTGCTCTCCATGCACTTTTCTTAGGGATAGACTCTCGGTGTTGCTTACCTCTCAAGCAATCAGTACACACCACTGTGGTAGGACCAAGATGAGGTAGACCACGTACCATATTTTTGGTTTGCAAGGTTGTTAGACCTTTATGGCTTAAATGACCATTTCTTCGATGCCATAAATGAGAAACATTTTGTGCACTCGTGTGAAAACAGACTGCCTTCTTTCCTTGTGTATTAGCTAGCAACATGAACATCCGATTTGCTGACATAGCGGTTTGAATAATCAAGCCTTTGTCTGGGTGATATATCTTACACATTCCTGCCTGAATGAGAATTGCAAGCCCCTTTTCTTGTAATTTCCCTATACTCAGGAGATTATTTCTCAACTCCGGCACATAGAAAACTGCTGTGATGATATGATTGAAACCATTCACATGCAACTTGACATTTCCTTTCTCTTTTACTGTCATTCTGGTATTATTCCCGAGCTTTACTTGCTGCCTGAAATTCTCATCCAAATCACTAAACATCATTGCATCTCCACACATGTGATTAGAGCAATCCGAGTCTAAAAACCATACCTCCTCACGCTTGGCCTCATCCTCTTCAACGTAGGCCATTAACAACATCTCCTCATGCTCATCTAACTCAGCATAATTTGCCTCCTTGTCCCATGTAGGACATTCATTCTGAAAATGACCAAGCTTGTGACAACAATAACATTTGATGGTGGCTTTGTTGAACACTGGACGCCCTCTTCCTCGACCTCTTCCTCTGAAGTTGCCTCTGCCACACCCTCTTCCTCCATTTCTCTCATCCATAGTCACTTTCAAAGTATGTTCTTCTCCATTGCTCCTGTTGAACTTTTGTTCATTCACAATGAGTGAACTTTGTAGTTCATCAATAGTGAGTGCATCAATATCCTTAGACTCTTCAATCGAGACAACTACATAGTTGAATTTGTCTGTCAAAGTTCTAAGAATCTTCTCCACAATGGTGACATCTTTCATTTGTTCTCCATTCACCCTCATCTTGTTAGCTATCGTCATTACACGAGCAAAGTATTCAGTAATGCTCTCTCCTACCTTCATCTCTAGAGTTTCAAACTCTCTCCTCAAAGCTTGAAGAACCGAGCGCTTCACCCTAGCACTCCCCTTGAATTTCTTCTTCGTCGAGTCCCAGATCTTCTTAGCGGTACCCTTGTCCAATATGGTTTCCAGAATAGTTCTGTCAATCGACTGGAAAAGATAGTTCTTCACCTTAAGATCTTTAAGTTTCAGCTCCTCAAGCTTCTTTTGCTGCATCTCTGTCGCAGCTGCTCCCACTCCGGCTCCTCAAACCCTGTCTCGACCAAACTCCAATACTCCTTGGACCTTAGGAAGTTCTCCATGAGCATGCTCCAATGGTTGCAGTGACCATCGAAGCGTGGGATGGATTTTTGGACGAAGGAACCTTCACTTGAAATCTCTCTCAAACTCTCTTGTTTTTGAAGTCAGTCAAAAGACTGCGGCTTTCCTCTCTCTCAGGCCCAGTGTGGCTCTGATACCACTTGTTAGGAACAATTGAATGAAGCTATGCAAAGGCTCTCAACAAGATGGAATGAATGACTTCCCTTTTATTGAAATACAAACTCGGCTTTATAGCCATACTACAGTCCTAACTGAAAGCATAAATGCAGCTCACGATAGCATTAACTCAGCTACGTGAATAACAGAACTTGGAATAATTCAAATGAAACAATATCCCTAAAGACTAGGGCTTATTCAAAACAAACATCATACTACATAAAATCCTAATAGAAAACCCAGACTCCAAACAACAAACTCCTTCACTTTGTTCATTATAACTCTTTTGGGCAGGAATGAATGAGGGTTTGATCAAATGGACGGATCTCGTTGAATCTTCCAAATGTTGATCATCATTTGTGTCCATGCTCGAACCCGATAACCATCTATGATGCAATCTTCTATTGTCTCGCGCGGTGACAGGGGAACAACTGGGTAAAAAAGCAACGTTTCTTTGATGATTGCCTCAAGATAGGGTAGTTTCTTGATGTCTGATTCATCCACTTGTCGATCCTTGCCTACTTGGTTGTCCAACTCATCTTAGTAGTAAGGATAAGGCCCATCCCAGAGTGCCCATTGTAGTATCACTTCCATCTATGACCATATTCTGCAAAAATCAATGTAAGAAGGATAACAAGATCAGTGATCAACAAAAATGTTTAGTTAGAAGTAAGAACTAAAAACTAAGCATATATATCCATATTTGCATGAATGCTAGATTGGAGCTAGTATTCAATGGGTATACTTTCATGTGTCGGTGCTACCGGATATCTACGTTGAATTCTCTTACATCTTGAGCATCCTAGTAGGTATAAATCATGTCATTAGGATGATCAAATGTTAGCTTCACCAAAATGGTTGATCAACACATGATTAAGAAACTAGTATTCCATAAGATAAGTGATAAAGAGTTTAGAAATACTTACAAAGCATGTAGCCTTGTTAATGGTATGATCAACATCAAAATTGGTGATCAATTTTGTTTCATCAAGAATGGATATCATCACATCCATGAAATCTTGATCCACTAGATTGTCTCTTCAGTTTGTGCTCATCCAACCATCCTTGAAGCACAAATCAATTTCTTTTGCAATTCTCTTCATGTCTTTCTCATATCCTCCTAAATCCAACCACCCAAGAAATGGAAGAGCATCAGACACCGCAATTGTGCCCGCGAGTCTAAAGAAATCTCTCATGGCTTTTTGAACTCTTCTTGATTCATCTCTTCCCAGCAACCATTCTCACTGCTATGTTGAGTGTCAAATCTGCAAACCATTGCTTCATTTCTACTAAAACTTGGCCTCCTCCTTGGGTCTTATTTTGGCTTGCCCATACTTGGTGCAACTCTTTGATGGATGTAGATATTTCCGAGTCCCATACATGCTTGAAGGACTCTAGCTGACGGCTTGAGAGGATCTCCTGGGTGACTATTTTGCACAGTTCTCTCCAGTATGGTCCATACTGAGTGAACCCGAACATAGCATTGTTGAATCCATGATCTTTAGCGCCACCCCAGATGGCCGGTTTGATAAATTCTTATCATTCAAGGTGAAGCACACCTTTACAATTAATATATGCACTCCTTTACAATTATCTCCATAGTCTATTAAATGGAGGTGGCCGATAATTGGCCATCCTCCAGCAGGCTGTGGTGCCTTCTTGAGCTTCTTTGGCCTCCTCCATACTATGTAGTAAGTACATAGCAAGGCAATAAAGAGGCCAAACAATGGAGTTGCTATGAACTCAAGTGCAGACTCCATGGATTATTGTTCAACTGGATCTTCATCCCTAAATTTATAGACTGTTCAGAGATGTCAATCTTCCTTTTGAAAAAAAAAAAAAACACAACTGGTACCATCTCAGTCTTTTTTTAAGGCAGCTTCATTTGTTGCGAACTCATATTATAAGAAGTATTAGACATATTATTTGAAAATTTTAAGAAAACTACGAATACAATCAAACCATGTGCATTCATAGTCAAAGATTCAAGGTCTATCCAAATTATAATTTATGCTAAAGATCGCGTAAGGTTAAGGGAAAGAGGTAGAATACTCAATTTTATGCAATTGGCTTGTGTGTCATCTCCTGAAAGAACTGCTCAATTAATATATGCTCAAGACATTCTGATCATATTGTCAATTTAGAACATGATTAGGCTTTGATTAGTGATTGAATACATAAAATAACCATTGTGATTAGTGATTTTATTAAGTAAAAAAAGTACTCTATGTTCTTCTATTGATAGTTGATAAGATGCAATGAATTCCCACCTCTAAGGTTTGCCCATCTCATAAAAGTTTAGTTCCTAATGGGTTTATAGATTAAAAAAACAAATTAAAAATAAAATTATATATATATATTTAGCTGACATGTTTGACTTGCACAAGTAGCACACGTGAGCCACAAACAACCGTGGGGTGGTCGATGGTACTCCGTTGCTAAAATCAGACAAGGATCCGAGGAAGGTGTAATGTTGTAACAGGGAATTTGTAGCATACCTTAGCTTACCAACCTCATGTCTTATTTATAGTGCAAGGAGTATTGGTTTAACCAGGTAATCGTAGGTGTAGATTAGAGAGAAGGTCTTCGTGGAGATCCCTCTCTAATTAAGAATCGTGTCGTAGGAGGGAAGTTCTTTGTTAGCTTTGTGCTCCTAGATACGTGGAAAATAGTTTCCAATTTGAGAGCATTCAGTGGAAGGGAGTTTCCCTGTGTGAAAGATACTTTGGTGTTTAAAGAGCAATTGTGGATGCCTGACCGAAGTAGATCCTCGAGATACTTGCTTGAAAAGAGCTTACGGGTATCGAGGATGGTTGTGAGACGTGTGCGGGCCTAGCATGTTGTGAGAGTTCGAGCCCGCCTGGTGGGCTGAAGTTGAGCGGGCTGGATCCGTATTGGGCTGTTGCTTGAATTTGTAATTCCTCGAGATCATCATGACACGTGTACGGCTTAGGGGTGTGATAATTTTTATGTATCATCAACTACTCCCCTCGAGTTAGTGGGCCATCACATCGGTTAGGCTAAGTCAAATCTAGAAGGGATGTGCCGCTCATGATGATTGAAGCTGAAGCGTTACTTAAGTCGCGCTCTGTTAACGTGTGTGATTCGAAGGAAAAGAGGCGGGAACCCATTGCCTAAATAGGTCATCCGCAGTGCAGCATTTGACTCTTCTAATTTTTTTACTTTCGAAAGATACCGGTCTGATTACAAGAGTTTGTTCGTCTTCCCCATGGTTCGAAAAGATCTTCTTGATGATGTTGTCTTGGCTGAGGGCCTAGAGTTTTTTTGAAGACAGGTTGTTGTCTGAACCTAGTCTTGCTGAAATAAGTACTAGGTTTGGAGTCCCGAAGGATTTGCCGTTGTACCTTCTAATGGGCAACCAAACACCAATGTCACCTCCGGATGGTTTATCTGTTTACACTGAGGGATGCTTCAAACTGGAGTGCATTTCTTGTTCTAGATGTGATCTGGGAGTTCTTGAATCTACTAGGGATTCCCCCGACTCAGTTGGGACCCAATGGATGCAAGGTTATCCTCATGATTCTGCCCCGTGCTAAGGAAGTCGACGTTAGCGAGACACCACGGGCGATCCAGTTGCTTACCATTCCTCGGTTGTAGAGCAATGTTATCTGTAAGTTAAGGACGCCGAAGTGCTTCGGTAGACTGCCTGATGACTTCAAGTTTTGGCAGAAGTTTTGTTCTTGGCCCCTGCAGATTCAAAGTATTTTAGATGCAAGGGTTTGCAACTTTGATGTGCTTGACGATAGATTGACTAACTGTTGTTCATGTTTTTCTACAGGGAGGTTCCCCACTACTTCTTTCACTTTGGAGGAGTGAATCACCATGGAGAAATTTCGTGATATGCCTCAAAGGGGGTGATTGATGTAAACAGAGTTTTCAATTTCATCCGCAGTGAGCTGTGGGACAATTGGCAAGTAGCTCCCACATTGTATCGAGATGAGAGCATCAAGTCGGAAGATAGGGCCCCTTCTAGAAAGAAGAAGGTTGCTAGGGCCAATGCCCATGTCCTGTCTGATGTGCAGGAGCTGTCTACGATGCTTGCTTCCTTTATGAAGAAGAAGTCCTGTGTTAGAATTGGTTTGTCTTCGGCACGACCCGCTCCACCGTTAAAGAGAGCAAGTGTGCTAGACCTGTTTAGGCGGAGTCTAACATTCCTGGCTTGGAGGAAGATTATTTGCGGTTGGCAGAATCACAGATGGGTTAAAACTTAGTGATGAGCAGGTCGAGGCTCCGAATGACAGTTTGGTGCGGGTTGCAATGGCGCCTTCTGTTGGCGCTAATTCGTGTGGGGTCGTTCAGATAGAAGGCCCTTTTAAAGATTTCTCCCGAAGTAGTGGAATCTGATCGCCCCACTGATGATTTGTTTGAGAGTGGTTGTGGTACCCGTCGTGTTTCCTATAGTTCGCGTGATTCACCGTCTCATCGAGGGCCAAGGTTAGAAGTGTTGGAGGGCCATTTGGATACTTCGCTTCCTCTTCTGACTCCGGATCCTATTGTGCCATCTCACAGTAAATGGTTGATTGCTCTTAATAAAGGAAAAGCCACAGAGGAGAGTCTGAGGACGGTGGTGACCGTGAACGGTGGTGCTGGCGTAGTTCCAGATTAGGGGATGTTTCATCCTGGTGTGCGAATAAGCCTGTTTACACCAGACTTGGTGAAGATGAGCTCGCAGGTCTAGCACCGAGAGGTGGATATAGGGTATGCTTCAAGGAAGCAGGAGTCACAACTCGCTGATAGACCACGCTCTGAAACCCGATGAGGATTTGCTTGAAGGGTGTATGGATAAGGGTTTGAAGAACCTTATGTTGGGTATGTCTCATATGAGCCGTGTGGCAGTTGCTGGAACACAAGTCGAGGCGGCTCGTGAGAGAGTGTACATCTTGGAATATGTCTTCTTGCATGTGAAGACGTTGTATTCTGATGTGCTCCATGAAATAAAGCGGCTTAAGAAGCAAGCCGAAAATATGCGGTTGGATCAATCAACTATGGACACTGAAGCTCAGAGGGCTCATCTGGAGGACCTTGAGCACAAACTAGCAAAGGTAGTGTCTGAGAGGGATGGACTCGGGCAGGAGCTGAGCCGAATACGTCGAGAAGTCGAGATTGCGCAAAAGGCTATGGATAAAGCGCACTCTAAGCTGCAAATCCTTTGTTGAAAAGAGTGTTTCAAGGAAAGTTGTCTGGGCCGCTGAGAAGCAACAGTTGGAATTCGATGTGGATTTCTATGCTCGAGAAGCTAGGAAGGCCGAAGACTAGCTGAAGCTGAGGTGTCATGAACTCAGTGCTGTGAAGAGCAGTCTGGCACGGCGCAGTCTCAGATTGATGCGCTGACTAGTAAGTTGGAGCTGCTAGAGCGGGAACTTATACATGCAAAGGTGCGAGAGGAAGAACTTCTTCAAGAACAAGGCAAATGTGAGTTCCGCTGGGTCCTATATGGCCAACTGAAGATGTTGTCACGATGAATGAAGAGTATCCAGAGTGGGACCTGGATCGTTACAAGAAGATGTCATATGTAGACTTGTCTGTCATTTCTGCGTCATTGGACAAGGAGGATGATTCGGTCCCTGACGTACAGGTTGAAGCACATATGGATGCAACTTTCGTCCTTGTTTCTACTAGGCTTAACTCTTCTGTTTCCATGCCTTCTCCTGATTAGGAGCAATTTTGTGTGCTTGTACTCTTTTTTACTTGACCATTAATGAAAACAGTGTTATCCATTTTACGACTTTTGTCTATATTGCATACTTTTCCGTTTTGCCTTATCGTCTTGTTTTGGCATAGGCTAGTTGATTCAATAGAATGTTGACTGGTCTGTCTGTGGTAGAGGGCTTGACCATTTTGTATTGTGAATGACCTAAGTCATTGCTTGTTTGTCTGACTAGTCGGCTGCAGCTAATGCGTTGGGCGAGCTGTGGTGGTCGAGTGTTCGTGTTAGAGCGTTCATACTGAGTCAGGCACCGTGAGCTCGGGTCGGCATCCTAATCAGCTTTTATGCGGGCACCAGCTATACTATCTTTGTATTGGCACGAGTGGCCTTTTCCAATGTTAGGATGCCAATCCATTTGATCGTGAAAGTGCTGACTTGGCTAGATTCACATTTGTGTCCGTTGGTTGAGAGGGACAGTGGATGTCGTGTGGCGAGATGCTTGAGACTCCCACCATCTAAATCATTCATGATCGATCAAGGCGGATGATAGATTCAGGGAGTAAGGGTTTGTCGGCCAGGCTGAAGAGTAGCGGTTCCACGAATATCTGTTTATATGGTTATTTTACTGAAATACCCTTGGCCCTTAATATAAGTAGATAACCTAACCCTAAATTTCTCTACGTACAGAGAAAATCAACTATCTGCCTCTTTCATCTCTCACTCTTTCCTCTCCCTCTTCTTCTTGCCTTCTTCTTCATCGGACAAACTTTGCTTGGTAGGTCGTCATCGTGAGAGGTTTAGTTTATTTATAATTTCATCAATCACAAACAAATTAAAAGATTTTTGATTGTTTGGTGAGAGTAATGGAAGCATAATTGGTAGAATCATAGATGGTTTTGCCACAACATCTGAGTTTCAAGAAGATGCAGATGTATGAAAAGTATCCAAAACATGTACAGAAAGGGAGGTGGAAGTGTTTAAAGCAAATTATTCAAGCTGAAAATTTATCAGAATTACCCTCCAAAGGTGTATTATAGTGATTGAATGTTCTATAAAAGAAATCAGATCTTAGTAGATCAAATCTTTGTAGAGCTTTGTAAAATATTTTTGTAGATTAGATATTTGTACGTCTTTGTAATTGATCAGATCTTAATTTATCAAATCTTTGTAATTTATCAGATCTTTGTAAATTGATAAAAAAAATTTACTGTTAGTAAGCTTGCAGAGAAGAAGACAAATTTTTTTTTGAGAAATTAAATGGTTAATCGGGGCGAGGCGGATATCCGCCAATCCATCCGGATCGGGGATGGATTTGCCCAAATCTGCCTCGATTCGCCCCATTGCCATCCCTATGACTAAGCTTGCCTGGTTTGAAAGGAGGTTCCGACAGCTAAGGGGCATGTGAACCTGATCCATCCGCGTGGCACATGGTGTGGAGGAAGTTACCTTAAACCGACTAGTGATCTGTAGGTATGATTCTTATGTCTGGGTTGACTAGGATCTTCTGGTGCTCATGCCATGCATGTGACGGAGTGTTATTCGATTATCAGGCTAGGCCCATGGGCCCACAGAAGAAGGGTTAGGGTTTCCTGCAAAGTGTGTAGTGTGTACAACGTAGATCATGCGTTGACACGTGCACAACGCAGGCTGCATGTCAGTTGAGTATCGGTTACTCCCACTCAATTGATGGAGTTTCTTGTAGCGTCATTAATTGATTGGCGTGTTCAGCCTAGTTTCCTTGGGAACCATCGTCTTCCTATTTTCCAGATGCTATTCAATACTTGGCATTTAATGCTTGCATACTCGTTTGGTGAACCATTACGTTTATCTAATGGTGTTCTCCAATCGTTGTAGGTAGTATTTTCGCAGAGTTTATTTCTTGTAATGTTTTTGTTTGAAGAAGACGCTTTCGATTTTCCAAATGCTGGAAGAAGATGTTTTGGGTTTTCCAAATGCTGAAGTTGTATCTTCGTGTCTGGAGTCTCCGAGTTTTCTGATGTTTATGTCGTTCAGGCAAGGTGAAAGTTGTTATGCGTGGTCACCTGATATGGGTGGGCATGTAGTTGATCCACTGAGGTCTCATAATTCTTTTCATATCGCGGAGAAGAGTAAGGATTTATTACCAAAGGAGATGCCATGGTGTTACACCATACCACTTGTATCCTCGTGCGCTCGGATCCCGCGGCTGACCAGTAGTTGATCAAAGTATTGTTTGATGTGCGATGTTTCCAGAGATGGTATATCTCAGCCACACTTGGTATCACAAGTGTGAAAAGTGGCCTCCATTGGCAGCATTGTGAGACATCTTGCGACCATCCTATCCACCCGCTTTAAATCAATTCAAGGAGGTGAAAAGGGGTGAGATGTTCCTGAAGAAGATCAGATGTCTTTGGGATGTGTTCAACATTGCAACAAGGGTGTCTCGATAGGGTGATGTGACGGAGCAATTCTTCCGCTCAGTCCTTTCAATCCCCTCTTACACTTTGTTTTTATCTTGGGAAGGGGTTGAGCATCTCCCATTCTTTGGACTCCGCTGTCGTCTTCGAAAGAGGTCGTGCAGCTTTTATTTTTACCCTCACTTGCAGACCGCCTATAGTATGTAATCTTTTGTATCCGCCTCAGGGTGTTCGCAATATGTAGTTTTTTGTATCCACCTCAAGGTGTTTGTTGTTACATCTTTACAATAATCAATAGAGTTTGTCCCTAAAATTCTTTTTTTATTTCTTAAATGATTGCGAATTACATAAGTTTTTAAGAACTCTAAACTCAATATTGGCTACAGAAAGGGAAACAAACAACTTAAAGCAAACTAACTATTGACAAAAATAAATTGATCTTGGCCTCGAAACAAATTCAGATAGCTTTGACAGATCATTTAGCGGACTGTCGAGGCGT
This sequence comes from Berberis thunbergii, assembly GCA_003290165.1. Lineage (NCBI taxonomy): Eukaryota > Viridiplantae > Streptophyta > Magnoliopsida > Ranunculales > Berberidaceae > Berberis > Berberis thunbergii. The sequence continues at coordinate 15,540 of QNQO01002536.1, read as the reverse complement.
TACATAGGTCACTGGAGAGCAAACCTTGTAGACGGGTGGATCACCACACCTACAGAATGTCAGGGGGATGTGTTCTCGTTTGCCATTGTGATTACAACTCGCTGAGTGGGAGAATTGACTGCTCCTGTACCGCTTGAAAATGGCGCCATTTCCGCTTTTAGGCCTTGCACAGGGTAGGCTGTTATGCATGATGTAGTTAGATCTGAGAGCACTCTATATGTTTTAGTACGGCGTAGTGGCAGCCTCATGCCATAGGTTGGTCTCAATGTATTGTTCTTTCTGAGTTGTTAGCAGTATATTTAACACATTGGTGAAGGGTGGAGAGCACTGATTCCATTTGGTGTAGCCACGATCTTCCCAGGTTGAGGTTGTAGGACGATGGTGCATCTACCACCATGAAGTCCAGAAATAGGACGTTCCTTAGATGAGGCTCTCCGGCTACAATGGCTACCCTTATCCTTCTGACGGGGAAACATTTCATCCGCTGAATCCAATTAGCGGGTGCTATGATGGCGTTAGGATTTCCTTCTTGAGGTTCATGCTGCAAAAAACATTGTATAACATAACGTTGAGTGAGCTGCCTGTGTCAACGAGGGTTCTCTGCACTTTCCACTTTGCGATGGACACAGAGATGACCAAAACGTCGTTATGTGGCGCTCGAACTCTGTCTAAGTCCCTGTCCGTGAAGGTCAAAGTGGTAATGGGGTTCTGAATTCTTGAATAGAAAATGCGTCTGTCTTCGTTCGCGGGTTGTGTCCGCATATTCAACAGAGCTCGCTTGCAGGACCTGTGCGATTGGTCTTCATTCGGTCCGACTCCATGGAGGACATATATTATCCCAAAAGTCTCTTTTTCTACCTCTTTGACTGACTCCCCCTATCCCTGGTATGTTTTGGCTGCTTGTCAAACTTCAAGAAATCTTTCAACTTGTCCTTGCGGATCCAGTGTTCTACTTCATACCTTAGACTTTTGCAGTCATTGATGTTGTGGTCGTCTTCTTTGTGGTACGCACAGTACTTGTCGTTATCCCTTCTGGCAGGATCTCCGCGCGTCTTCGAGGGCCACTTCAATTCCTCCGTGATGTTCCTAGTCTCCATCAGCAGTGGGTGGAGTATGTCTTGTGAGTGTCTCCACGGCCTTGATAATCTGCTGCATTTGGAATGCCAGCACCTCGAATTTGGGGTCTGTCATTGGTGCAGGGGCGTGAGTAGGCTGCCCGTGCCTGGCGGGAACTGGTATAGGTACAGCCAAAGCGTTCGACGTGTCCCCTAGTTCATTGTTGCATGACCTAGTGGTCACCATCTCTCTGGCATTTGGTAGGAGGCGACGCTTAGTGTAAAGTTAAAAACTATGTCATTCCCACGAACGACGCCAAACTGATGCAGTCATTTTTTGCTTCATGCTCTAACCTAGTCCCGCTAAACTGTTTGACTTACACAAGTAGCACACATGAGCCACAGACCACCGTGGGGTGGCCAGTGGCACTCTAATGCTAAAATCAGACAAGGATTTGAGGAAGGTGTAATGATGTAACAGAGAATTTGTAGCGTACCTTAGCTTACCAACCTCATGTCTTATTTATAGTGCAAGGAGTCCTGATTTAATTAGGCCATCGTAGGCATAGATTAAGGAAGAGATCTTCATGGATATGTCTCTCTAATTAGGAGAAGAGAAGTTTCCTGTTAGCTCCATGCTCCTAGTTACGCAGGAGATAGTTCCCAATCTGAGAGCATTTTGTGGAAGGGAGTTTCCCTGTGAGGAAAATACTCTAGTGTTTGTTTCGTAGTTGGAAGCAAATAGCAGTTGTGATTGCCCGTCCAAAGCAAATCCTCGAGATACTTGCATGAATAGCAGTTGTGTTTGTTTCGTATTTTGGGACTTTCCGCTAGATGGATGGGTGGTGTTAAATGTAGATGGTTTGTCTATGGATAAAAAAGCTGTAGGTGGAATTGTGATTAGAGAATGAATTTTTTGGTGGCTAGACAAGTGGTATTCGGTATGGGTTCAAATAATATAGTGAAATAATATAGCCAAGATACCTTGGTTTTTAGACAACTGGTGAAGTGAAATTAGAGACCTATGTGCTTCAATGGTTTTGTATTTGTAAGCATATTTACAGAGAAACCAATGCAGTTGCAGATGCGTTGGCGCGCATAGCACAGGTGGAGGGTTACTGTTTTTATCGATATAGTTGGCCAGAAATCTGACATAATAGGTTTTTTGTTTTTGGACAGCTAACTGGTATGTGGTAGAGTGGTTTTTTGGTGATGCTTCGGTGCAGTGTTCGGACTGCAGAATTTAAGTTGCTGAATCAGAAATATGCAGCAGACTCTGTTTTTTGGAACAGAGCACTGTTGATCATCTGTTTTTGGACTGTTTTGGAGATGAAATGATGCAGGACAACAGTTTTAGGAAATCCAGTTTTAGGAATTATGAAAAAATAGGAATTCCTATTTTATCACATCAACAGTTTTAGGAAATCCAGTTTTAGGAAGTATGACAAAATAGGAACTCCTATTTTATCACATCAACAGTTTTAGGAAGTTCGAAAAAATAGGAACTCCTATTTTATCAACTCAATAGTTTTAGGAAGTTCGACAAAATATGAACTTCTATTTTATAAGTAGGATTTCTAATTTTTCTTTGTTTTCCAACTCCTTGTCAAAGTTGGTTATTTAGCTTTGAGTAGTATAAATAGAGAGGGATATCAACATGTAAGGGACATCTTTTCCAAACAATCAAATAAACAATTTTATTCCTCAAACCCCTTTGTTATTATTACAATTTCTTCTTAACGCATCTCCTTCGTCTCTTCGCATCCCCGACGATATTTATATCGTCTTCTTCAAACTACGGGTACCACATCAATTGGTATCAAAGCCAGTGAATTTTGAGGTTCTTACCTCGAAATCGATTTTTTTCCGCTTCCGCAACACATCCTCCAAAAAAAAAAAAAAAAAAAAAACCATCCACCCATTTTCACCTCAACCAACAATGGAAGAAATCACTATGGAAACCATAGATGCAAAACTTGCAAAACTTTCGGAAGATTTGACGGTGTCAATGGATACCAAAATTGCACCGTTACAAGCCGACCTCAATGGTATTCAAAATAAGCTAGCATCGCTTCTGAAGCTTCTCAATATGGAAGACAAGGTGTTTGTTCATCAACGTGAAAGAAAAGCGCCGTTAACTGATGACGGTAAAATTGATTCTGTAACTTCCATCCGACGACATGACAAGAATTCTTTCGAGCACAATAACGATATTCCGAAAGAAATCATGAAGGAGTTCGGTACCAAACATCAACATGAAAGTTTTATCGGCTTGCCAAAAAGGAAGACTTCAATTTTTCAGATCGATAGTGAAGATGATGATTCAATCGAGGATGAACAAGAAAAGCGATGGACGTATGATAGACGTCTCAGATCGGGTCAGAGTCCGTATGGTGCTCTACCGAAATACAAGTTAAAAGCGGATATTCCGAATTTCACCGGGAATTTCAAAATTGAAGCGTTATTGGATTGGTTCTATGAGGTCGAAGCTTTCTTCCAATTTATGGAAGTTCCGGATCATTCTAAGGTGAAACTTGTTGCTTACAAGCTCAAGGGAGGAACAGCCGCCTGGTGGGAAAAACTATGTGAAGATCGTTCAAAAAGTGGTAAACCACCAATTCGTACTTGGGAGAAAATGAGGAAATTGATTCGCGAGAAGTTTTTACCACGGGATTTTAAACAACAACTTTTTGTCAAACTTCAGAATTGCCAGCAAGGAGCAAATTCGGTTGAAGATTATGTCTCAGAATTTTACAATTTGGTGGCTAGAAATCAACTTCATGAATCAGAGGAGCAGTTGGTATCTCGATTTACCGAAGGCTTGAATCGGTTAATTCAATATGGGATGACACAATCAGTCTATACAATGGTTGAAGCTATTCAACAAGCTTTGACTATCGAACGTAGGGTCTCGCATTCTTCTAGAGCTCCACCATTCCGACAATCAACTCGAACCCCAACCAATTACCGACCATCCAATTCTAATTACTCCAACACCTATCAAAGGTCGTCATCTTATAATCCATCTTATTCCAATTCTGCTTCTCATGCAGAATTTCACAATTCTCCTTTTCCACAACAAGAAAGTCCCAATTTTACTCGATCCCAATCTCCTCTCCCCAAACAAAATACACCTATACTCCCCACTACTCAAGACAAGAACACAACCCCATTTTTTCCCCCTAACCCACACAAACAGTCCAATGTTCGATTTCCATCTAGAATTCAACCTGTTCCACAACGACATACGCTAGGGGAGTATTCGAAGTTTCGTGGAGATAAGTGCAACAAGTGTCAGCAATTCGGTCATACATCCAGTGACTGCCGCAGGTTTAATGGCCTCATTAGTGATGAACCTCACGTTGACGAAGAAGGACCGTATGAAGATGACAGTGCACGTAACGACACCGATGATGTTTTCGAAGCTTATGGTGATCACTTTATGGGTATGATACGTCCTTTGTTACTTACCGAACCGTGCTTTTCACAACGCCATAGTATCTTTCGGTCAAAGTGTTTGATAGGAGGGAAGGTGTGTGATATGATTATGGATAGTGGAAGTGTTGACAATTACATTGTGTCCAATGTGGCACAAGGGTTAGATTTGCCGGTGACACCGCATCCTCGTCCTTATCAAGTTGGTTGGGTTAATAGTTCTTCATCTCAGCAAATTACTCATCAATGCATGGTGAAATTATCTTTTCCAAATTTTGAGGATACGGTGCTTTGTGATGTAATCAACATGAGTGCTACACATCTTCTTCTTGGTCGCCCTTGGCAGTATGATGTTCGTGCAGTTCACAATTGCTATGAGAATACTTACACTTTTTACAAGGATGGGAAACGAAATGTTCTACATCCTTCCAAGTCTTCCTCGGTTGTGAAAGAGCATAGTGACGGACACACAGGTGCTTTGGTGGCTACTATTGCTCATCAATTACATACAGTCCACACGTTGAGTTCTCATGAAGACAACAAACCTCTAGTAGAAGTTCCTTCGCAGGTACAACCCTTATTAAATCAATTCGGTGCTTTATTTCCTGATGAATTGCCTGCTACTTTGCCTCCTTTACGTGACCTTCAACATCAAATCGATTTCATACCGGGAGCTTCATTACCAAATCACGCACACTACCGGTTGAGTCCAAAAGAACATGATATTTTGCAAGGCCAGGTAGAAGATTTGTTGGCTAAAGGTTTAATTCGATATAGCAAAAGTCCTTGTGCTAGTCCAGCGTTTTTGGTCGAAAAGAAGGATGGTGGATGGAGAATGTGTATTGATTGTCGCGCTTTGAACAAAATTACCATCCCGTATAGATTTCCGATTCCACGGATAGATGACATGATCGATATGCTTACTGGTTCTAAAATTTTCACTAAACTTGATTTACGTAGTGGATATCATCAAATCCGTATTCGTGAAGGGGATGAATGGAAGACAGCTTTCAAAACAAAGGAAGGATTATATGAGTGGCTTGTTATGCCATTCGGATTATCTAATGCTCCTAGCACCTTTATGCGACTCATGTATCAGGTTCTACAACCTTTCCTTGGTAAATTTGTTATTGTGTATTTTGATGATATCTTGATCTATAGTCGCAGCGACGACGACCATCTCTCACAACTTTCTAAGGTGTTCCAAGTCCTTGCCGATAATGCTCTCTTTGTGAATTTGAAGAAGTGCACCTTTTTCTCAAATAAAGTCCTCTTCTTAGGGTATATTGTCTCGGACATCGGAATTTTAGTGGATGATTCTAAGGTGAATGCCATCGCAGATTGGCCTACACCTACATGTATTCGTGATGTTCGAAGTTTTCATGGGTTGGCATCTTTCTACAGGTGTTTTGTTCGGAATTTTAGTTCAATTGCTGCCGGTCTTACCGATTGTTTGAAACGAGAAAAGTTTGAATGGACAGAAGAGGCGGATAAGAGTTTCAATGCTCTTAAAGAAAAATTGTGTCGTACTCCAGTTCTTGCTATGCCGGATTTTGATAAGCCATTTGAAGTCGATTGTGACGCTTCGATTATCGGTATTGGTGCGGTTTTATCTCAAGGGGGTCATCCGGTTGCTTATTATAGTGAGAAAAATTCTGATGCTAGGAAGAAGTGGTCTACTTATGAATTAGAATTAATTGCTCTTGTGCAAGCTCTAAAACAGTGGCATACTTATCTTGTTCATCGAGAATTCATCGTTAACACTAACAATCACGCTTTGAAATTCTTGACTACTTCAGCCAAGGTAAACAGAATGCATGATCGTTGGTTATCGACCATCAACAAGTATACTTTTTCGGTTTGGCATAAGAGTGGAAAGTTGAATCAAGTTGCTGATGCTTTAAGTAGACGTGCTCATCTACTTGTGACTATTCGGACTGAGAGTTTGGCCTTTGATTATCTAAAGGATCTTTATGGTGAAGATGACGATTTCAAGACTATGTGGGAAAAATGTCGTTCTCTTTCGCATGGTACAGATGACTTCTTAATTCAAGATGGTTTTCTTTTCAAAGGTAATCTTCTTTGCATTCCCCACGGTTCTTTACGTCTACATCTTATTCGTGAATTACATAGGGGAGGCCTTGGAGGACACTTTGGACGTGATAAAACAATTGCTCTTATGGAAGAAAGCTATTTTTGGCCTTCTTTGAAGCGTGATGTTCAAAGATTTGTCCAAAAGTGTATGGTTTGCCAAAGATCTAAAGGAACTATTCAGAATACCAGTCTCTATACTCCACTACCAGTTCCAGATGCACCTTGGGTTGATGTTAGCATGGATTTTGTGTTAGGCTTACCTCGTACTCAAAGAGGTAATGATTCAATTATGGTTGTGGTTGATCGTTATTCCAAGATGGCCCATTTTGTGGCTTGTAAAAAGACCACAGATGCTTCCAATATCGCATACTTGTTTTTCAAAGAAGTGGTTCGTTTACATGGTGTTCCCAAGTCAATAACTTCTGACAGAGATACAAAATTTTTGAGTTACTTTTGGAAATCGCTTTGGATGCGTTTGGGGACTACATTACAGTTTAGCACTACTTGTCATCCTCAAACCGATGGACAAACAGAGGTTGTGAATCGTTCTTTAGGAAATTTGATTAGAGCAAAGATCGGCGACAAGGAAAAACAATGGGATATTATTCTTCCACATATGGAATTTGCTTTCAATACTTCAGTGAATCGCTCTACTGGTAAGACGCCTTTTGAAATTGTCTATTCTAAGGTGCCCCATCATGTTCTTGATCTCATAGTACTTCCAAAGCTTCGGGATTCTCATGCCAAGGCTGACAATATGGTGGATAAAGCTTCTCAAATCCATCATGAGGTAAAATCAAAGTTTGCAGAGTCTAATGCCAGGTACAAAGAAGATGCCGATAAACATAGGCGTTTTAAAAAATTCAAAGATGGAGAGTTAGTCATGATTCATCTTCGCAAAGAACGATTTCCCGTGGGAACTTACAACAAGACAAAGATGAAGAAATATGGCCCGTTCCAGATTTTGAAGAAAATAAATGACAATGCATATGTTATTGATCTTCCTGCTGAATGGCATATCTCCAACATCTTCAATGTTCAAGAAATTTTTACGTTTCATGACGATACTGAGGCCATGGTAGGTGATGACAACTCGAGGACGAGTTTTTCTAAAGAAGGGGAGCCTGATGCAGGACAACAGTTTTAGGAAATTCAGTTTTAGGAATTATGAAAAAATAGGAACTCCTATTTTATCACATCAACAGTTTTAGGAAATCTAGTTTTAGGAAGTATGACAAAATAGGAACTCCTATTTTATCACATCAACAGTTTTAGGAAGTTCAAAAAAATAGGAACTCCTATTTTATCAACTCAATAGTTTTAGGAAGTTCGACAAAATAGGAACTTCTATTTTATAAGTAGGATTTCTAATTTTTCTTTCTTTTCCAACTCCTTGTCAAAGTTGGTTATTTAGCTTTGAGTAGTATAAATAGAGAGGGATATCAACATGTAAGGGACATCTTTTCCAAGCAATCAAATAAACAATTTTATTCCTCAAACCCCTTTGTTATTATTACAATTTCTTCTTAACGCATCTCCTTTGTCTCTTCGCATCCCCGACGATATTTATATCGTCTTCTTCAAACTACGGGTACCACATCAGAAAATCAGTTTTTATTGGCCGGTTTTGATTTGATTTGTCAACCTGGTTTCTGGGTTCAAACTCAATCTTCAAGAGCTGGAATGCTCTATCTTGGTGGTGTTTTGATGCTATGAAACAAGGTGGTTTTCTCATATGTTTTTCTAGATTCAAAATGGAGTTTATCAACGCTGGATTGTTGGTTTTGGCTGTATGAAACAGGGTCTGAGGTGCTCAATTCTTTGAAGGTTCCATGGATCAAGAGGATGGAAGTTTAGGTAATAGTTTTTCTTCAAAACAATGAATTGTTTATAATGGGAATAATTTTGGTTTATTTTTTAGCAGAAATTCTAAATGTCGAGGGATTGAGCGAGGAAACCAGCGAGGGAAATGAGGTGGAGGGGGTGGAAACCGTCCACCCCCCTCGAGATGTGAGCGTTGACTTTTCGCTCGCACATCTCGAGAGGGGTGGACGGTTTCCACCCCTCCACCTCATTTCCCTCGCTGGTTTCCTCGCTCAATCCCTCGACATTTAGCAAAGGTCTTTTTTAAGACAGTTTTTTCTCTCGGTTAAAGTCATAATGTACCCACGACTAGTGCTTTCATCAATTTTTTTTTTTACAAGTAACAAAGGTCTAGCATCCCTCCACACTGAAAGTTTAATTAAAATAAAAAATGTCAACAAATTATTTGTTAACAACTACGGCCACCAACTCTCCAGCCACTGACTCCAACAAGCTGCTGCCGACACATTTTCTTACAGCTTCCATCATCTTCCAACTCATTTTCAAATTGAGGAGGTGATGGAGACACCTTCTCTATCTCCCTGTTTTTCCACATATACACAGTGGTAAGGGGGTCATACTCACTTAAAATACGTTCAAGATCTTAACGTTCTAATTATATTGCTATTACCTACTATCATTTCCATGAAACAGAGACCTTCACCAATATTTAAAGTTCAACCATCTGTTCATTTTGTTTCTGTGATAGCACAAACGTGTCATTATCAATAACAATGACTCTTCTGAGTAGCAAAGAATCATGATAAATCTTGTTTGTAGCCATAGTAAAGAATCATGATAAGGTTTAATGAAGAAAGTTTGGATGATCTGATTAGCTATCCCAAGTGTCATTATCAATAACAATGACTCTTCTGGAATATTATTTAGTTGATCATATGTACAGTCTGCTAGTATTTGATGATCTAACACTTGTATCTAATCATTCGTACAAGATAGGATATAGGCGAGGGGTGACAAGAACTTCCAAAGGGGTGGCCTTCGCGTTAACCGAACTAACACTCTCGGTCATGTCCACCTTGCAACCGGATTGGGTCTTCAGCTCAAATCCGTGTAGTAAACGAGCCAAACTCAATGATACAACATCCATTCCCAATGATATCCCTGGGCACATCCGCCTACCTGACCCAAAAGGAATAAACTCGAAATTTAGACCTCTGAAGTCCCTATCTTTGTTCACTAGAAATCTTTCTGGCTGGAATTTACAAGGGTTTGTCCAAATTGATGGGTCTCGTTGAATCTTCCAAGTGTTTATTAACACCTGTGTCTTCGCTCGAACTGGATAATCACCTATGATGCAATCTTCCATTGTTTCGCGTGGTATTACTGGAGCAACTGGGTAAAAACGCAACAGGGTGAGGTGAACTGGCTTTTCGTGCGGTGGTGGAGCTCGTGCGGTGGCAAGGGTGAGGTGAACAGGGGAGAGGAGCAGAGAGTGGTGGTGGAGAGAAAATTGGACGTGAAACAGGGTTGTCACACCCCTATTTCACGGTGGTGACGGTGGCGGTTGTGGAGCTCGATGGTGGCGATGGCGAGGTGACTGTGGTGGCGAGGGTGTGGTGACTACTGAGTGAGTGGAGTGAGTGAGAGATGGATGAGTGGAAGAGGGATAGTTGGTGGTGGTGGTGAGGGTGTGGTGAATTTGAGAGAAAGAGGATTATTTTTCTTCCTAATTTGCTTCTTTCCCTTCTCTTTTCTCCCCCTTTTCTCACCCCATTATCCTCTATTTATAGAAAATAGCCAAGATGAATAGGGATGAGATGAGGGGTAGATTCATCAATGAGGGTATGATTGGGTTTGGTTTTAGGTTATGGATTAGGTTATGGATGGGGTTTAGGTTATGAATTAGGTTTCAAGGTTTAGGTTTGTGGGTTTTAGGTTATGAATTAGGTTTCAAGGTTTAGGTTGTGGATTTTTAGGTTGTGAGCTAGGTGTTGGGTGTAGGTTTGTGGATTTTTAGGTTAAGAGTTAGGTGTTGGGTGTAGGTTTGTGGATTTTAGGTTGTGAGCTAGGTGTTGGGTTTAGGTTTGTGTTTTGTTTGATACCACCATTGAAATTGCCTAATTGTCGTTTGTGACTGCTTAGTATGGATTTATCGTTTAAGCTCAAATTCCTGCAAAGATATTAAAACGAAATAATTACTATAAAATATAATAATCGAAACACTAACATGTACAAATTAAGGGATATATTCTGTAATAATTATGTGAATATCATTCATATATACACAGTGGGAGGGGTGTCATACTTGCTTAAAATACATTCAAGATCTCAGTGATCCAATTATATGTGAACTTTGTAGGCATCTAAGGATCTTCCGAAGAAAATACTATCATTTGTACAAGTTGGGAAGGTAAGCGTGGAGTAATAAGAACTTCCAAAGGGGTGGCCTTCTCATTAACCATGCTAACACTCTCGGTCATGTCTACTAGTACATGCACAATTAATTCGAACGGTCCAAATTTAATCATACACACATTTCGAGAAAATTTTGACGGTTTAAATTTAATCATGTACGCATATTGAGAAAAATCTAACATTCCAAATTTACTCATGCACGCATCTTGAAGACAATCTAATGGCCGAAAAAAAAATATACACTTCGTAATCCTCCTCCTCTTCCCGTTATCGTTCTTCCTCCTCTTCCCCTTCTTCCTCCTTTGTTTCGATGATGGCGGGGCTGTGAAACAGCAGAGAAAGATGAAAAAGAAGTTACTTGTTTCAGCCGTCAAATTTTCTCGAGATATGTGCACAAATAAATTTGAACCGTTAATTTTTTTCTCAAGATGGGTGCATTATTAAGTATTGAGTCGTTAGATGCACATCGAGATGCGCATACAATTAATTTGAGTTGCTAAATTTACCTCGAGATAAATGCATAATTAATTAGAATCGTCAGATTTACCTTCAGATGCGCTCACGAGTAAATTTAGATCGTTAGATTTTTCTCGAGAGGTGTGCACGATTACAGTTTGAACCATTAGATTCACCTTGAGATGTGCGATCAAGTTTGAACTGTTAGATTTACCTAGAGATGCGTGCACACTTAATTTGAACTATTCAATTTACCTCGAGATCCATGAACAATTAATTTGAGAGTTAGATTACCTCGAGATGCGTGTAGGATTAAATTTAGACTATCAAAATTCCTCGAGATGCATACACGATTAATTTTGGAACCGTTAGATTCACCTCGAGATGTGTGCCTAATTAAGTTTAAAAAAATTAGATTTACCTCGATATGCATGCATAATTAGTTTAAATTGTTATAGCTACCTCGAGATACATGCACAACTAATCTGAACCATTAGATTTACCTTGATTTAATTTGAACCAATTAAACTTAGACCATCGAATCTTCCTCGAGATGTTTGCAAGAGTAAATTTTGAACTGTTAGATTCACCTCGAAATGTATGCACGAGTAAATTTGAACTTAAATTTCCCTCAAGATACATGTAAAAATAATTTGAACTGTTAGATTTAGCTCGAGATGCATGCATAATTAATCTGAACCATTAGATTTACATCGAGATGTCTGAAAAATTAAATCTGAATTGTTGGATTTCCTCTAGATGAGCTATTTGAAATATATAAAAAATTTAATCACCTGTTGGATCTTCCTCGAGATACGATGAAAATTTTCATTTAGCTTTAGGATTTTCCTCGAGATAAAATGTTCAATATACGAAATATCAAATCTCAGCATTTGATTTTTAAGGGCCGGTCATTTAATTTAAAATAATACGGTTTATGAACGTTGACCGCTAGTCAAAGGGCGTAAATTCAATAGTGAATAATGATGAGCCTACTTATTAATTAGCTATTTATAGTAGGGGGCAAGTAGCAATTAACCCCAATTTGTTTGTTTTGTCAATGGGGTACTAGCTCAACTTGTACACGTGTGGTGGATGATATTACAAGTCCATGGGGTTCAAATCCCGTCGGAGGCATTTAATGGTTATGGGATCAAATAAAAACCCAACTCTCTTTAAAAAAAAAATTATGAAAATCATATTGGTACATTTCTCAAAATATGTCGACATTTCACGAAATATTTTCTAATTTGGAGTTTCCGAAATGTCTTTCGAAATCTAAAATATTTAATTTTTTCTCAGGGAACTCTAACAAAAAAAAATATTTTAATCTCTATATATATAATTTGTTATAATGTTATTTTGGTATCAAAATTTTGTTATATAAGTGATTCTTATACAATATGTAGCTCGAGCATGATTATTTTATGGATGTCACGCCAATATGGCCCGTATTGGGAGAAACCAAACATGGCATTGTTGTAGCTCATGAGCTTTACGGCCACCCCAACTGGACGATTTAGTAGGACTTTATCGTTCGTGGTGAAACACTCTTTTACAATATCCATATTACTGACAATCACAGCTCGATTTACTCCGAGCCGGCCCATGAATACCGGGCCGTACTTGTCCGCCATATCCCCCATGTTTATATGGGGGAGGCCGCCCCGGGCTATTAGATGAAGGTGGCCGATTATCGGCCATGCTCCGGCTGGTTGGGGTGGTTCTTTAATTTTGTTATCCTTTGCATGGCTTTGCTTCTTCCATGCATAAGCACAAAATAGACCAAAGAGGCTGAGCAACAGAGTTGCTATAAAACTCAATTGATTCCATGATCAGTGGCTAAGTAAATTGTCTTCATTTAGTGAACTTGATTTATAGACTGTTAATTGCTACTCTAAATCTTAATTAATGTTCAGTAAATTATTACTATATCCAATGCGAATCAAGTCATTTAAGTGATACTTTAATGGGGTATTTGGTTTTTTTTTTTTTTTTTCAGCACTCGACACTAAGCACTCAGTGGTCAGCACTTAAAGCTTTGTTTAAGTTTTTCTTTTATCCCGCCACCTAAGTCAACACAAGAAATGGAATTGATTACAGCTAACCTACAATGTAAATTTCCATAAATATGATGATGTCTATGTCATGATAATCATATTATAACAAGTATTATAATATTCCTGAAGATCAGATGTTCCTGAAGAAGATCAGATGTCTTTGGGATGTGTTCAACATTGCAAGAAGGGTGTCTCGATAAGGTGATGTGACTGAGCAATTCTTTCGCTCAGTTCTTTCAATCCCCTATTACACTTTGTCTTTATCTTGGGAAGGGGTTGAGCATCTCCCATTCTCTTGACTCCGCTGTCGCCTTCGAAAGGGGTCGAGCAGCTTTTATCTTTGCCCTCACTTGCAGACCGCCTACAGTATGTAATCTTTTGTATCCGCCTTAAGGCGTTTGCAATATGTAGTTTCTGTATCCGCCTCAAGGTGGTTGTTGTTACATCTTACAATATCAATAGAGTTTGTCCCTAAAATTCTTTTTTTATTTCTTAAATGATTGCGAATTACCTAAGTTTTTAGAACTCTAAATTCAATATTGACTACGGAAAGGGAAACAAACAACTTAAAGCAAACTAACTATTGACAAAAATAAATTGATCTTGGCCTCGAAATGAATTCAGATAGCTTTCACAGATCATTTAGCAGACTGTCGAGGCGTTACATAGGTCACTGAAGAGCAAACCTTGTAGACGGGTGGATCACCGCACCTACAGAATGTCAGGGGGATGTGTTCCCGTTTGCCATTGCGGTTACAACTCGCTGAGTGGGAGAATTGATTGCTCCTATACCGCTTGAAAATGGCGCCATTTCCGTTTTTAGGCCTTGCACAAGGTAGGCTGTTATGCATGATGTAGTTAGATCTGGGAGCACTCTATATGTTTTAGTACGGCGTAGTGGCAGCCTCATGCCATAGGTTGGTCTCAATGTATTGTCCTTTCTGAGTTGTTAGTAGTATATTTAACACATTGGTGAAGGGTGGAGAGCACTGATTCTATTTGGTGTAGCCACGATCTTCCCAGGATGAGGTTGTAGGACGATGGTGCATCTACCACCATGAAGTCCAGAAATAGGACCTTCCTTAGATGAGGCTCTCCGGCTACAATGGCTAAGCCTTATCCTTCTGACGGGGAAACATTTCATCCGCTGAATCCAATTAGCGGGTGCTATGATGGCGTTAGGATTTCCTCCTTGAGGTCCATGCTGCGAAAGCATTGTATAACAGAACGTTGAGTGAGCTGCCTGTGTCAACGAGGGTTCTCTGCACTTTCCACTTTGCGATGGACACAGAGATGACCAAAGCGTCGTTATGGGGCGCTCGAACTCTGTCTAAGTCCCTGTCCGTGAAGGTCAAAGTGGTAATGGGGTTCTGAATTCTGAATAGAAAATGCGTATGTCTTCGTTCGCGGGTTGTGTCCGCATATCCAACAGAGCCCGCTTGCAGGATGTCACGCCCCGACCCGCCACGGGAATCGCAACGTGTCGATGCGTGAACTACCACGTACACAAGCAGATCGTAACCGGCCACAACATCATAATATAACACATTCTTGATACGAGAAACAAACGGAAATAAAACTACGCTAAAGTTTGAACAAAATAGATATATATATATATATATATATATTTGATTCGCTCCGCCAGAGTCATGGCGACAAAACCAGTATACAAACATCTAGTTTAACATATAGTACATCTGAAACACAGAGGAAGCAAAATATACCCGTACAGGGTGGACACAACCAAAAGCACAAAACGCGCCTACAACGGAAACCGAGGCCTACGCGCCACGATCAGCAGGAACTCCAACACTGCCTGCACTCCAATAGAAGCACACCCCTTGCGGGGTCAGCAAAGCACAAAGCTAGCTGGTGCGAGCGAACTAAATACAAATAACATAATAATAAACAAGGAAATTTCATGCCACACAACAATGAATAAGCAACAGGTTCTAAGTCTAAATCACACCGTGTCTCTAAGGATAATGTTTTTAAGTTCAAGCAACAACACAAACATTTCAGATTCCACAATAACTACAAGTTTTCAATATATGTCGGTCATTACACATGATTCAAACATGGTAAAATATTAAGAGATGAAAAATGAAGACAATCAGTTGAAACCAAAAATCTTGTAAAATACTGTATAAGTGTATCATATCGTAGGTATCCACATACCCTACGAATGTGTCTCACCCAGA